>JAEQBH010007157.1:0-140981 GCA_016808115.1 Tetrastigma voinierianum | reverse complement strand
GGAAGTTCCTAGTGCACTCCTCTTACTCTCTTCCCGCCTAGCCTCCGACACACATAGCCATAGTACTTTGCTCAACTCTGTGAGCGCCCCAACTAAGTCCCCAACTCCGGCTCCCGAGGAACCACCGACAATGCACTCCTCGATTCGGTGCCGCAACTCGCTAAAAACCTTTTGCACCCCCAGATCTCCCACGCCCTGGGGCCATATGGAACCAATCTAACTAGTTCTGAGAACCTCTTCTCATATTCTGATACTGACATGTTCTTCTGCTCTAATCTGAAGAACTCCTCAATTTTTGAATCCTTATAACTCTGAGGAAAGAACCTATCAGTGAACTCTTGTTGAAATTGGTCCCATGATATGCCATTAGGATACCTCATCTCCACAACATCCCACCAATCCTTAGCCCTGTCTTCCATCAGAAAACTAGAAAACAAGTCTCACAAGGTGCCCATAATCAAGGTGAACCTTATTTAATTTAGCCTAGCTTACAACTGTGCCGGCTGATCACCACCGCGTCATATGGCTTGGTTCCACTCTTCAGATTTCTATCGACCTCAAGGTGTTCTTCTAATAACCTCTCTTAGCGGGCTGCGGAGGTCGCGATCGCCGACTGGGCCGCTATGGCTACCATCCGCGCAATCGCCACCGCTTCCTGGCCAGAACAATCCCGCACTCGAGCTCCTCTAGTGACCTGCATGGTCCAAATTCCTCGACTCGCTGAGGCTGATTCATGTGAGGCGTAGGAACCAACTACGTGCCTATCCTCTCTGTGCACCGCAGACGCCGTAAACCGGAATAACTCTCCCAGTATTCACCCCACGCCCACTTCCCGACATAGTGTCAGGTATTTACCAAAATATCCATTGTCTAATACTTCAATTACTTGATAAGTATGTACTTTGAATTCGAAAAATGCATGGCTGCTTATAAACTGCGGTATAACGAAAACTCGATGCTTATCAACATAGGCTCTAAGACTCCTGGCCTATTCTCAACTCTCAGGTTAGGATCATTTCTCCTCGCTTAGGTTATACCAATCTCTATGCCTCGATCCCACCTTGTCACACCCCCACCCCCTACTATCTAAGCAGTGTGCCGCCACCCACGTAAACTCCCAACCGTTACCCCAACGACTAGAAATCCCGCGGAAGCGGCCGTACAAGCCGCTTCAATCTCGTGATAAAAATTTTTCTTTCTAAACTTATGATTTTATAAAATTTCTAAGCAAAGATAATGAACTCGTGACATGTGATTACGTCCCAAATCCTGTGATATACGCTTTACACTTTTCTTTGCAAAATATGGCACCAACACACTCATCCAAAGAGCCCTCGTGCTCATCACATTTTCACAAACAAAACTATGTACATACATATACCAACTCGTACAAATTCAAAGTATTTCCTTTACACTCATATTTCCAATATAGCACTATACTAAAAGTCAGGAGTATCCTAATATGCTCCAGTGTCCGGATTGCCTGTACCTGGAAAATAGTTTTTAAAACAACAAAATAATGAGCTAAACTAGCTCAGTGAGTGTATGCTTTATAAAATATTTGTTTTTTATTTCTGAAAATATCTCCAAACTGTAAAACTCTCATTTACAAGACATTTTCCAAACTCATTCATTCGCTTTAAAAGTTTCGAAAAACTTTTCATACTTGTTTACGGCTTTGCTTTGCTTTGCTTTAAAAGTTTCTAAACTTTTCATACTAGTTGCTTTGCTTTCGCTTGCTTCGCTTTTAAAAGTTTCTAAAACTTTCATATTTGCTTGCTTTTAAAAAGTTTATAAAACATTTCATAAATCTCTTACTTTCAAAAGTTTCCAAAACTTTTTATAAACACGGGAGCCTAGGCTCAACCGCTTGCTTTAAAATAAAACAAGAGCCTAAGCTCAACCGTTTGCTTTAAAATCACCACGGGAGCGTGGGCTCAATCGATCGTTTTGAAATCAAAACGGGAGTCTAGGTTCAACCGTTTACCTAAAACAAACACAGGAGCCTGGGCTTAACCGTGCACCAGTGGTTGATTTTTCAAAATTGTATTAAGCATGCTTATAAATCATCAACCACCGAGGCCTATCCCCGCTTGTCGTACTCCTGGGGCTGGAACACAGAGGCCAGTATCGAATCGCGCTCTGGTCGACCTCGGGGTCCGGCCACCTAGGTGGAAGGGCCTCAAGACACTTCACTCCACCTTTCCTGCAAATATGGCTGGAATTGACTCAGGTCGCCATCACCATAATTTAGTTAACGCTAACCCTATATACTCCGAAGACGCGCCACCTGCCTCCTTTAAATGCCAGCGACGCATGACCCAAGTTTGCCGGTAATCGTGCAAATCTAAAATGCATGAATGATATCCACCACCACCGTGCACGTACCGAATACCTCCTCGACCTAGTATGTTTGCTTAGAACTAGGATTTTGAAGTTGTAGTCCGTTTTCACAAATATTCTTTTTGTCATTGTTTAACATGGTTTAATAATTCAAACCATTTGCTTCGCTTATTTCTTTGAAACATGGTTTAATAATTCAAAACCATCATGCTTGCTTACTCGCTTTCTTAAAATATGGTTTACAATTTAAAACCTTGCTTGCTTGCTTATTTTTGAAATATGGTTTTTCAATTTAAAACTATTTACTAAACTCCTTGCTTTATTTTCAAATATATTGAATAAATCAAAACCATTATTTGTTTTTCACATATGGTTTAAAATCAAAACCATTTACTTGTTTGCCAAATCTCATCGCTTGTTTTAAAACATAACAGTTTTGTCTCATTAAATACCAAGGTAAAATAGTTTATAATATAATACACTAGTATTAAAAGGTTTAGAACACTCACCTTCCTTTACAATAATTGAGCACGACCAAATTTCTCCGCCTCCGCTTACCCTACACATTCGATGTATTGTACTTCACACTCATCGCACAACCAAGCAATTCCAGACACTCGTGCTACAATTAAATCTTTCTAAAATATGTGGGGCACCAATGCTATTCACAGTATATGGCTAGATTCTAGGACTCAAGGGACTTTCCATAAAGTCTAAAAACACTCGAAATATTTCTAAAATTATTGCCCCGGGACTGGTCTCAATACAACTTAAATTTCAACGAATCATTCAAAATAGTCCCGAAATTTAGCTTGGATTGTCCGAAAATAGTCTCAAAAATTCCTAAAATTTCCTAAACTCAATCCAAAAATTTTGGGACTGAAATTTATGGCCTTTCACGGGCTCTAAGAAAATTCCAAGCCATTACATAGCCTTTATGTTTGAAATAACACAAGTAGGGAAATTTCCTACTTTTTAAAGTTTGACGAAAAGCAAAAATTTTGGTGTCAACGCGTGAGCTCCTCGCTGCGTGGATCAACTTTTGCGGTTTTCTCCTTCAGCGAAAATCTACGGTCCGATTCATAAATCTGAGAAAGAAATAAAGAGAATAAAAATATAAAAAACTTCTCTCTTCTCTCCGTCCTCATGCTGTCTACCTCCGATTTTTAACATTTTTTCTTTTTTTTGCCGACCCACATGTCCTCTTTTCTTCCTTCTCAACTGCTTTCAGCCCTCGAAACAAATTATTTTGTCCCGCTTTCAATTCTTTATTTATCTTAATTGGATATTCTTTTAAATATTTGACATTGGGAATTTTCAAAATCCTGTTTTCAGGTTTCACTTTACACTGTCACCTAGAAATTCGTAAAATATTCCGGGAATTTTTCGTAATTCAACCGAAACTTTTCGTTCACTAGATTTCACGACGAATTTAATCTGGGCGCGAGTCCATTTCATCATCCGAGATCTAGAATTTTCTGCGCTTCCCGAACCATTTTGACAATTTATTAATATTATTATCCTTTAAAATTTCATAATTCAGATTCACTTACTTTCCTTAATTGCACAAGTGCCACAATTCTGAAAACTTTACAATTTCATCCTTAAAACAACTTTCAAAAATACAACTATGACACTCAATATCAGAGAAGCCCTCGTGTACATATGCTACCCTACTGCCATACATACCGCATAATCTCTCTCGGGATGCTACATAAACAACCCGAATTATAACAAATATAAAAACTGGAATAACAACTATTATACATATTTGTATGGGGATTTTGACCAATTATTTATTATTTTAGTACCGAGTAGTATCCTCGATGTGTTATGGTAGTACCAATTGCAAAAACATAAATGTTCGTCCAATGTACCATATGGTATTACATCATATTTGAGGCCAATACTCATTTCCATTACACACTATACTACAACATAAGAAAAGTATCTATTTCGTCTCCACCATTTCGGTTTATATGAAACACCACATATATCAAAACTCAAAATATCATATCAATAAAAAGTGAAACACATATTAAAAACTTTTCCCCAATATCATGGATACCTACCCGCGGGAGGAAAGAACAAAAAAGGGATCGACAAGAGCAAGCTTTCCCACCAAAAATTGATCAACAAGTGGGAAGCTTTCTTCACACAAAAATTTCAAAGTGTTGTTCTAACGATGAAGAAAAGATGTTAGGGTTTTGGAAAAGAAGGGATCGATTAAAGAGGAAGCTTCCCATAGAAATATTGAAGTGCGTGGTTCTAATGAGGAAGAAGAAGTTAGAGTTTGAAAAACACCACCCATCGCTCTAACTTTACCCGAAGATGCTTTAAAGGGGCCGACGGGAGGAACGTTGCTTTGCTACAGTGACCACAAATGGCGTCTTCGATCGAATAAGGAAGGATATCTTAAGATATTTGCTTCTTTATAAAATAAAAAATATCCATAAGTGGGTAGGATATACTCATAAGTAATCTAGGTTTTTTGGCAACATTACTTTTTTTAACATAACAACAATTGTTTTTTGGGTATGGATTAAACCTTATATTATAAATTCTTCCAAACGCACTTTCTTTCTATTATTTCGATGTTAATTACCGTAAACACAAATTTCCCTAATTTTGTGTGCTAAAATTTATGTCAATGAGAATCAAACACCCTTATTATTGTTATATCTCTATTATTATTATTGTTAATTACTATAAAATATTTTATTTACTTTATGAGTGAAAATATAAAAAGATATTGATATTCGAAGTTTTTATGTTTCGCTTGGTTTATTTTTTGAAGAATATATAAACAAGATTATAAGTAAGATAACTCTAATCATACCCCCACTTCCAACTAGAGATGGCAATGGGATGGGCTTATCGGCTAGCCCGTCCCACCCCTCCCCTAATGGGACAAGTATGGGTATAGAGCTTATTCGAGGTTTACATGGGTTTGGAAATTTTGAATATTCGAGCCTGCCTGGGGAAATTTTCCTCCCAACCCACCCTGCCCTGTTTACCATAGTATGTAATATATAGGTCTTCTTCTTCACATGATTTGCACATGAAGCCTCTAGCCTTTTCCACAATGATGAATCCTAAATAAAGACTACACTATCGCTACATCACGCTGTGTTACAAACTCTAGGTTTTTAATGTTACAACTCTAAACTAATAAAATGTATTTTAAAACTAATAAATATTATATTATAGAGCATCATATTACATTAGAAAATAAAATAAAATAAATGAAAACTATATAATAAAATTACATTAACTAAAATGATAAAATACAATATAAAAACTTATATGATGGTATATCACCTCCATAATTTCCACCATCATATTCATTAAAATTACTAAAATTACCATCATTATGACAACTTCTGATCCATTTGATTAGATTTCAGATGAGTCATTTTTTCAATAATCCCTTATTTTTTCACCTTGAAATACTCACACTGGCTGAATCACATTGAAATATGATAGTATAAAGTTGAAATAATTTCAAAAGTTCATTTCTCATCATAAACAAATTAAAGATAAAAAAGTTCATATTGCACTTTGAAATGCATTAATTGAGCATTTATGGGAAAGATATAGCACAATGTTTTTGTTTAAGTGATGTGCAAAACATTATGTGATGTAACCTCGTATGTTTTTTTTTCAAGTTATATTTTATTTTTAAGAAATTATTGAATTAGTTAATTAAAATCTTACATATTTATTATTTACAATATAAATAAAATGATTATGTCATTATCAAAAATAATTTAAATTATTCAAATTTATTTAGGTTTAAGAAATAATTATAAATTAATACTCCAAAATGAATATATTAAAAATCATTTTACTAAATTTATATAGAAAATAATTCAAAATTAATAAATAATAAATACAAAAATAAAATATTTTAAAAAAATTAAATTATGTTATAAAAATGTTATTAAAATAATTATTTTATTATTATAAGAAAATGTAATGAGATAATATTTGTATAATATTAAAATGGTTAATAAGAAGAGTAGTTATTATTCACATCTCCATGGGAGATGGAATGTTGGATGAATGAAGTGCATTTTTGGGTGCAAATCTCCAAATATGGAGATGAAAAGTAAAATGGAGAATGGTTGGAGCTGGGTACTAAACCGATGTTTTGTTTCAAAACGACAATGCATTCTAAGCTCTCACACACTTTTTGTATATATTCAATACACTTTAAAATGTTCAAACGACCTTTACATTATCTTAAAAAGTGGTAAATCGTTTTTAAATCTATTAACGCCATTATTTACCCTTCCAAATTAATCATTGTCATGTGTATTTTTAATTTTTATTAAAATTAAAAGAATTATTATTTTTAAATATTTTGTTAGATAGGATAAAGGTACTTATTTTTATTTTTTTAAATTTAATTTTCAAATTATAGATGAAATTTAATTATTTTATAAATAATATATAAATTTGACATTTTATAATAAGGATGATTTTTTTTCCTCATAGTATTTTATTTTTTTCAAAATAACTTTAATAATTTTTGAAAATAACTTAATAAATAAATTATTTACTATAATAATTTTATTTCTATTTTCTTAAAAGAAATTTTAGAATGTTATACAAATATGAATATAAATAGATTTATTTTAAAATGAATTTGAGTAGATAGGATAAAATTTATTATTTTTAGACAATATATTACTTTTTGCAGAGCATTTTCCTATGATATTTATTTTAAAAATAACTTAAAAATAAATTACAAATCATAATTATTTTATTTTATTTTATAAATTTATCAAAATATTATTCAAAAGTATTTGTTAAAAATTAAATTATTGTTATGAATAAAAAAATACATACCATAAAAATCAACTTCATTATACTATTTTTTTTTAATATATCCTCATCATACTGTTAAATCTTATATATTTTTATCAATTTTTTAGAAAATAATTTTTGAAAATAAAATTATTATAGCATCGAACCTAACTTTTAGAAAAAAAAATCTATCTTTTAATTATTAAGATAGATTCTAAAATTTTCTAAAAATAAAAATAAAATTATTAAGATAAATAATTTATTTCTGTAGTTATTTTTGAAAAATAAAATACCATGAGAAAAAAATATAATACTCGTAAATGTTAATTTTATATATTATTTATGAAAAAAATTAAAATTTTAGGTCAGTGTTGAGAAAATTAATTTTTAAATAAAAATAATTATCATGCTAACTAAAAAAATATTAAAAAAATCTTTGTTTTAATTTTTATCTAATTTTCTTTAAATAAAAGATTAATTTAGAAAGATAGATAATTGTGGTTTCTACAACTTTGTTAGAAAAGAAATTACTTTTCTTTTTTGGATAGTGCAAGGATAGTTTGAACATTTTAAAGTGTGCTGTGGTAAATACCAAAAGCAAAGTGCAAGGTAGTGCGGAAACAAAACCTTAAAATCGACCGACCGAAAAACCAAACTAAAACAAAACCAAACAATAGGTTAACTAAACTCGCAGTTCGCTTGGTTTTGTTTACACGAATCTCGATTTTGATTTAGGTTTCGACTTACAAAATACAAAAAAAAAAAAAAATTGTGCTCTCGACAACCAACCCGAAAATAAAATATATTTAAAATAGGTTTCCCTACTTTATGAATATAATTTTTGTCGACTCAGTATCTTACTATGCATTGACTGGTCGAAAACACCAAATTAGAAAAAAAAAAATGTTTAGACACTTAATTGAACAAAAAAGAAGTTAAGACACCAAAATAGAAAAAATCATATATTTGAGACATTATTTATGTAATTAATCCTTATTATTATTATTATTATTAATTAAAGTAATGAGAAAAGAAAGGAATTGACTCAGTATCATAAAGTTCTCCCCGTTAAAGGTATGGTCAGATTCCGGATCGATGTTTTCACTCTCAAATAATAATGGAGAAGAATCGAGGAGACCCATATAAAATTTTGAACTTAAATGTCTCTTAAAGAGACACTTTCTAAATGTTAGAAATGTTAAACTCAAAGTGTCTTTGAAGAAACATCTTCATAATTTTTGAAAATTTTGAATTTAATTGTAAAATATGTTCTTTCAAGAGACAAGAGACGCTTTCATACCTTTGAAAATTTTGAATTTAGAAACCTAGCTTATTTTGAATAAACACCTTTACTCTTTAATGTTCATCATAGTTGAAAGCCATAGAGAAAAAACTACACTAAAATTGATATTATTTCTCTCATCATGCTTTTTTTAGATTTATTTTAAATTTATGTATTGTATTTCTCAAACTCCCCTTCATCAATCATGGAAAACTGATCCAAATGTCAAAAGAAAAAATATATGAAACCAAACTATAATGGACAGTGTCACATCCTCTACACCAAGTAAGGGAAAAGTTTATAACATTGTAAAAAGGGATTCTTGATGAACATGTTTCTAAGTTATATGTATCCCTTGTAAACCTCGAGAAATCCCACTTTCGGGAAAATGATAAATCGTACTGACACGAAATTGTAATTTCATTTAAAAATCCGAAATTTATTCTCTAGTCTTGGCTGAGAAACGATTTCAATTAATGAATCAGATTAAGTAAATCTGGGCTAGCACATCGAATTTCGTCGACCTCGAGACAAATGAGTTGACATCGTTTTTGAGGTATGACGCTTCTCGCGTCAGAAACGATATTCGACGACGAAAGTCACATATAACACGTACTCCATGTGCCATAAGGCATGAGTAGAGAATGATGAAATGGACTTACCGTGATAGTGCCGAGTGTCAAAATTTGGAAAAGAATGACATAGATGGCATTTTTGAGATCTTAAATGAGGAAAGACAAAGTTCAAACAGCGGGTCTCTTTCTTTCCTTAAGAAAAAGACCAAATGTGGAAAAGGGAAGAGTGAGATATATTTCGATTTGTTTTTCTAAAATAAAGAGATAGAGACTTCTCTCTAGGATTTACTCGACGATCCCACCATTCGAATTGGCTTCTGACAAGAAGCAAAGTGATTCTACGCAAAGGAGGACTTCGCTGCGGTACCTGGATCTATGAGTTTCGACAATCTCCGTGAGGTAGGGTTTCATCCTACTCGCTTTAAGCACTTTGTTTATGCTATATATTGTTTTGTTTGAGGTCTTGGTACTACTGCTTGATCTGGCCCCAAATCTCGAATCAAGTGTTGGAATTTATGAAATCCATCGTGCACCCATACGCTTTATGGGCTGTTTTGGGTGTTTGTGCTTGTAATTTGTGAAATAAATTGTACTGCGGATGTGAGGCTGAAATGGCGAGAGCAATCTTGGCTTTCACAAGGTGAAACCGATATTTGGTATTCGATGTGAACCGAGGGTTTCACCGCTCATGTGAATAAGGACATGAAAATCAATTTTGTGTGAAAATCGTGTTTGGTCATAATTCGGCTGAATTGCTCGTGCTTGATGCTTAGCCCAAGTGAGCTAATTTTTGTGTAATGACTGCAAATTACATAACATGTTTGTGTGGATTTAAATTGAGGAATATATGCATGATTATATATTTGCATGTGTTATAGAACTGTAATGGAATTGGCATCATGCATTCCATATGCACCGGGGCACCCTAGACGATAGGAGTGAGTGCATGAGGTAATTCTTGAGAGAATGGTTCGGAGGGTTGTCTAAAAACAATTAATATCGGAGGGTAGTCCAAATAAAATATCAATCGTCGGAGTCGGCCCAATTGATATACACTGAGGGCAGTCCATACACATCAATCGTTAGAGACATCCCTAATTGATATATACATCTGAGGGTTGTCCACAAAAACAAATAGAACGTAGTTTTCATACGTGGCTTAGATGGTGTGGAGAGTTTCATGAAGACTCTGGGTACGTAGTTGTACAGTAGAAGACCAAGCAGATCATGCATTTGCTTGAATGTGTGTTTATTTGGAGCATCAGATATGCACTTAGGTGGAGAGTAGCCCATTTAGTAGATTCCACTATTGAGATCGCCACTCGTCGAGGGATATCATTTTACAGTACAGGAGCGTAAGGAGGAGAGGGCTCATCATAGAGGTCATGAAGAAAGCCTGGTTTCGTGGCTTTGGTTTTATGGTGTGGCTACATGTATTAGAATTCTAAAATTTTAATATATGTTGTATAAGAGTAAAATTTAACTCTTGTAACTATGGTGTATAGTTGGTATGTTTGAGAGTATTGTTTTGCCCAAGTGGCCGTCAGACTCATGATATTGATGTTCGGGATGTGATGTACTACGGGTGAGCCTCCACAAGGGAGACTCGGTCCGATTCATCGCACCGTGCCCGCAACCCGACATTCACTACTATTCCGGGTCAGTTGTCAACGAACCCCTGCTCAGCCATAGCCTGCATCGAGCTTAGTAGCACGCCTCAGTATTTAAGGATTCGGGGCTTAGGCCATAGTCTGAAAGAACATCACCACTAGGTGTGGTTCGATGTTGAGTTTAGGTATGAGATTACTCAGAAATCAGCTGGCAAAACTAGACACCGCATGCATGTGTTTGGTGTGTTTTGTGTGATTTGATAAATTGTTTCAGGTGCTTGTGGATTAGCAATATAGAAAACATGATGTGTTGGAAAACTTTAGAGTTTACATGTTGTTTAAATTGGAACAAAGAAAGTAATAAATGAAATAAATTTTTATCAATTTATTTGGTTTATTGGATGACAAAATAAAATTTTAAATAAATTTTTTAGTTGTATGGATGTAGTATTCAAGTTATCGTGATGTAGGGCGAGCAAGGAAGGCTACTGAGTAGAAATGAAAAAAGAAAAAGATTAAAGATTAACTCATAAATTTTGAATGGGTAACAGCGCTGAGTTGTGCTATCAGATCCTAGGAGTAGCAGGAAAGCTACTGGAGGCTTTGAAAAAAATTGTGCAAGGCGTAAATCGAATGGCTATTGCCAATTTCAAGATCGGGTCACGACCTGGTTTCGAGGCTGTGACAGGAGACACCAAAAACAAGGCAGGTGGTCACACAAGCAACAAGACGCCCACGACTTCCAGTAATGATACGCGCTTGACCGGGCCAGATAGTATGCAGGTCGCGACATCGCTTGGCAACGCTTAATTTACATCGAGGAGTTGGTGCTCTGCACATCCTTTGGGTGGCGCGACCTGGCTGAGGTTAGGAGTAAGAAGTCCTTGGTCGTGACATGAAAATTCACGCTACACTGCGATGCTTGAGGTCGCGACAGGTGGTGCGGAAGAGGTCGCGACCTGGATTTTTGGTGTCGCGATCTGGAAATCCCACTGTGGGCCGAGACGAGGTCGCGACATCAAATTCGATGTCACTACATAGGTTAGTCTCCAAGATAGGTCGCACCGGTTTCCTCTTGCTGTGACCTCGGCTTACCGGGTAGGAGAAACGGTCGCGACTCTCGCTTCGAGGTCGCGACCGATTGGTTACGTCGCGACACCGACGGATGTCGCGATACGGTTCTTTACGTGACTATGGAAATCAAAATGCGGACCCCATTTTCGGGGGGTCGCGACCCCGCCCGTTTTTGCCGGGCGTATGAGGTCGCGCGACCGCGCCACGACCGGGCGATATGCGCGCGACCGCCACACGCCGAGCGCATTTACCCCGCTATCGGCCCGCGACAGCGACCGTTTGGTCACAAGGCTACCGCAAAGGCAATAATGACCTAGGTGACCGCACGCCGCAGAAGCAGCGCCGAGACCAAGCGATGGGTGTGCTGCATCTATGCACACAACCCGCTTTTGTGATAGTGCATCGCTTAGTGGTCACCGCTTGACAATGTTCATGGACACTGCTGATTTAATTAATCGCTCACGTGGGAAAATAAAATAAAAAATTTCTTGTGTATGATTTAATATATAAGATATTTATATTAAAGTTACTATTAATGCATCGACGTGGTATGTGAATTTTTTTTTTTCAGTATATGAATAGTGTCTCGGGGCTGTGTTTGAGCTCTTGTGAGATACCAGATTGAAATTTAATCCGCCTATCGACTCGTGTAGATGGCTAGTGTGAGGGCGAGGACGTAGGAGGTCATCCACGAGGTATCAGTCAGCACCAATTCCGCATTCGACCAACCACCGCACTGAACAAGAGCTCACAGGTCAGAGTATCAAGAAATGGGCCGCTATCACACAAGCCGTTGTAAAGAGAGTCGTGAGGTCCTAGTAACCTCCGTGAGGTTTAGTAAGGCACATCATCCTCCTACATTCGTCAGGAGGAGATCCAATGGTGGCGCACCATTGGTTCATGCAAGATCGAGAAAGTGTTAGAGGCTACTGAGATTACCTCCGACACTACCAGATTAGACTAGCTATGTTCCGCCTGCAGGGTGAGGCCCAAGTACTTGAAACGGGCAAGGACTCCTAGAGACTTAGAGGCTATGACATGAGCAAAGTTCCAAGAGCTGTTCATGAGTAAGTACTTTCCAGATACTACGAGGTACGCTGGCTGGCTCGGGGAGTTCCAGAGTCAAGTGGCATGACAGCCGATGGATTATGTGGCCAGTTCACAAGAGCTAGCCCGATTTGTTATCGATTACATGGCCACTGGGAGCATACAAGGTTAGGAGATTCGAGAATGGGTCGAAGTTGTCCATTCGGCTAGGATTGCAGACTTCACCCACAGGATATGGACTCCACGGTCGGGACAACTTCTAATTCATAGAGAGTAGAGAGATCGAGGATGCTCCTGAGCACTCCTGATGCTGTGTTAGTAGCAAGAGGAAGGAGAGTCACTTCTTCTAGTTCAGAAAGAAGGTATTACTTCCAGCTTCACGAGAGGTTCCAAAGTCGTGGCCATCCCAAGAGGGATGCATGAGAGCTGCCTCTGGTCAAAGCAAGGTATGGTGTTATAATCATGCAACATCCTAGACACACGAGGAGGGATTACCCCGCAGACGTGGATTCTAGGCTCGGGACAGCACAGTCCCGGGGCCAATGGTAGGACAGAGAGGATAGCAAAGACACTCCTCCACAATGTGCATGTACGCAGGAGCCGCCCCTGCTTCAGTGGAGCCACACCCGCACCTCCTATTTCACAGTGTGCCCGAGAGGCCGCAGAGAGTATGGGTAGAGGAAGAGGAGGAGGCCCATAGGTAAGGACGTCAAGAGTTCTGGGGCGTGTCTACTGATCGACACCCACAGCCGAGTCACGGATCAGCGCCTGCTATATTGCACGTTTTGCTATCTCGCCTACGGGCAAGAGTGTTATTTGACTCCTCGGTGCTTCGCATTCACGATCGCTACATCGCCAGATAGAGTTGAAGCTTAGAGGTCGAGACCTTGTATGGAGCCTATATATGTGAGTTCTCCCCAGGATTGGGGCGAATAGTGGATGATATGTCGAGGTTGCGATTTGAGATCCTGGGACTCTACTCATACTGGACTCGAGGATCATGGACATGTCGTATTTCTCGATGTCATCCCGATGGATTGGCCGACAAACATAGGTTGTTATCGACCGTGAGCGTGAGTGGTTACCGCCCATAATGCAGGCGCATCAGGTGGTGCATCAAGGACAAGCATGATATTTGCCCCGCATAAAGATAATGATGTCCAAAAAGTCAAGGATAGTTAGCCGTTGGCTCAGCGAGCCTTACCCTGGAGGACGAGGAGAGACCATACTTAGATCTACCGTAGCTGCGAGCATGTGGATGTCTTTCCGTGATGAGCTACCCAGACTACCTCCGCATGCGGTAGCAGACTCTGGTGATCGAATTACTACACCCCCTGTAATTTCACCCATCTCTATGACTCAAGATAGATGGCACGCACTCTAGCTGAAAGTTAAGGTGAACTCGTGAGTCCGGGGCCATGTGGAGCTACATGATAAGGGGTTCATTTGATCGAGCACTTCACCACAGCGCTCCGGCTCGCTTTGCGAAGAAGTTAAGGACAAGACCTTCGACCGTGCATCGACACGATGAACGGGGTTACGATCAAGAATCCCACTCCACACCGAGGATCGACCTGGCCATTTGATTAGTCGAGGGAGCGTGAGTCTACCCAAGATAGACCTTTTGCAATCGGTTACCATCAGCCGAGGGTTGGTGGGAGATAGATATCCCTAAGACAGCGCTTAGGACGCAAGTATGGGCACTTCACTTACTTCGTGAATGCCCTTCGATCGATGAATGCACCAAATACATTCACGGATCTCATGGCCAGGTGTTCCAACCCTATCTAGACTTCGGGCTTGTCGTAGTCTTCGTGGGATGACATCTTTGATCTACCCCAATCAGATTGGGAGCACGAGTATCATTTGAGGATCGTTGCATTTGCCGAGAGACCATCGCCTACACGCTAAGTTCAGTAAGGAGAGTTTCTGGCCATCGAGGTGAGATTTCCGATACGCGGTGTTCCAAGATCGGGCGTGCTCGACCCTAAAAGGTTGCGGCCGTGATGAGTTGGGAGAGGCCGAAGTCAATCTTCGAGATACGTAGTTTCTTTAGATTGGCTGGGTATTACATGAGATTCATTGAGGATTTCTCCCGATTAACGGCACCAATGACAAGGTTAACCCGGAAGGAGGTCAAGTTTGATTGGGATGACTGATGCGAGGAGGCATTCCAAGAATTGAAGAGGAGACTTACTCGCCTCCCATCTCGATAGTCCCGCACAGTGGGACAAGGTACACAATGTATCAGGATGCCTCGAGCCGACCGGACGTGGTCTCGATGCACCGAGGGTAATAACTACAGGTTCCCACGATGAAGAATCATGAGCAGACTATCCCACACTACCCATACGGAGTTACCGCAGCAGCCTTCGCTTGAATATTTTGCGCCACTACTTATATGGCAAGGAGTTCGAGGTGTACTCAGACCATAAAAGTCTGAAGTATATTTTCACGCAGCGGGACCTCAACACGAGGCAACGCAGATGGATGGAGTTCCTAGAGGATTATGACTTCACTTCAGATTACCATCCCGGTAAGAAGAAAATGGGTGGTCGATGCACTCGCCTAAGTCACTGTGAGTATCAAGCAGTATAGCTTCCCGTGAGTGGCAGATGCTCAGATCGGATGGGCCATTACAATACAACGAAAGGTGCACAGGTACAATAGTGGAGTTTGAAGGGCTACATCGTCTCTATTTAGCAAAGAGTGGATTGAGTCCCAAAGGGGCGTGACGTTGCAGATGTCCACGTGACCGGCACGCCGTGGCGGGTGACGAGGGCCGGACTGGCCCATTTAGACGTAGTCTTCAAGATAGAGGACGTAGTGGTTCCCATTTGACCAATTGAGAGGAGATTCTCAGGAGTTTCACCGCCTCCATTTTCCGTACACCCAAAAAGGTGCTCAAGACGCATCGATTCGCCGCCAAGACTATCGGAGCGGGACGAAGAGACACGAGACTTTGTGCGACGATGTCTCACGTGTCAACAAGTTAAGGCTGAACACTAGAAGCCGCCAGGCTACTGTACCATCGGAGGTGGCCGAGTGGAAGGAGCACGCCACGATGGATTTTGTGACCCACTTACCAATTTTGACAATCGCAGAGACATACGCATGGGTGATAAGTGATCTACCACGGTTCAAGAGACATTTTCTAGCCGTGCGGATGACCTTCATCAAAAATTCCACCGGCTAGGTTAATCGAGAGATAGTCCTACTACATGGAGTACCTAACATCCATAAGACGATAGTGGACCCAAGATTTACAAAGACACACTTTCGAAGAGTTCAAAAAGGCTACAAGGCAATGGCCGACCATGAGTATAAATTTTTCACCCTCGTACGCATGGTCACCGAGAGGACTATACAGTGTTAGAGGATTACGACGAGCATGCATCCTGGATCATCACCGTAGTTGGGAAGAGCACTTGCCTTAGTGGAATTCGCCCACAACGACAGTTATTAGGCGAGTATACAGATGGCACCATATGAGGCATTGTACGAGACCACGAGTCACCAAGCATGTTGGAACAAGGTGGGATAGTTCCATCACCGGGTCCCGACCGATTAGGAGACACCTCATAGAAGGTGAACTTGATACGACAAATACTTCACAACTCGTAGCCGATTAAGAGCTAAGGCCGATGTACGACGCGACCCTTAGAGTCTCGAGGTCAGGATCACGCCTTCTTAAAGGTGATGCCTAAGAGAGAGTGGTCGTTCCGACAAGTGCTGGAAACTATCGCCGATTCATCTAGCCTTTGAGATACTCGAGAGGGTAGGCAATCGTTGTGTACCTGGCCATGCTACCACCCAACATGTCGTGTGTCCACGAGGTATTTCACGCTCCATGCTCCGTATATACCTGCATCCAGCCATGTGTGTTGATCGAGGATGATTGAGTTAACACCGACGGGACTCGAGGCGGACCGCAGCATTTTGGATAGCCGTGATCGTGTTTTGCGACGCAAGACTCGTGGAGGCTAGTGAGGGTGCGGCTGGCACTATGGAGCTGGAGGAGTCCACGGAGCACGATGCGACGCCAATGCGCCACATATCCCTTCGCTTAGGGACGAAGGTAATGAGTTTAGTCGCTTAACATTTAAATGACTAGTTTACATGTATGGTAGAGTGCACGCTACATATGCATGTGAGTGATGGTGATCGGGCCCAGATTTCGGATTAAATTCCTTAGAGGGGGAATGTAAGAACCAGAAATCCCAATTTATGGGAAAAGGGCTAAATCGTAATTCTTGCTAAAAATCCAAAATTTATTCTCTAGATCTCTGATGACAAAACCGACACCGTTGGAATCAGATGGGCGAAATCTAGTTAGCACGCTGAATTTCACACCGAGATACCGATGTTGACACGCTCGAGGTATCGCTAGTGGTGCCGTGTGAAAAAGATATTCGATGCGATGAAAGTCAAGATAACACGTACTCATGCCAAGGCGGTACGAGTGTAAAGGATGAAACGACAATGAGATAAGGCCGAGTGTCAAAACTGGGAAAAGAAGGACTTAGATGACATTTTTGAGATCTTACATGAGGAAAAAGACAAAAGTCCAAATAGTGGTCTTCTTCTTCCGCAAGAAAGACCAAAACTGGAAAAGGAAAAGCGAGATACAAATGGCTTCGATTTGTTTTTCTAGAATGGGTAGGTACTCTCTCTGGGATTTACGAATGATCCGACCGGGTCGAATTGGTCAGACAAGAAGTGATTCTGCAATAGCCATAGACATGGGTATCGAATCTAAGGAGTTTCGACAAACTCCGTGCGTAGGTCATCCTACCTTGCTTACACTTTATTACATATATATCGTTTCCTTGCTGTCTAGAGTGCTTCAGACTGCTATTGATCGGTCCCAAATCTGGAACCGATGTTGGAACTTATGAGACCCATTGTGTGAAATTGCACGCTTTTACGGGATTTTAGGTGTTTCAAAGGTAATTTGTAAAATAAATTGTATCAGGAAGTGTGTGAGGCCTGAAATGGTTATATAATCTATTTCACAAGGTGAAACCGATATCAGATTTGGATGTGAACCAGAGGGTTTCCCACTGCTCATGTGGAATAGGGACAAGAGCAAACAATTCTTGTGTGAAAACGTGTTCGGGTCGATAAATCCAAGTTGAATCGTCAGTGGCTCCGATGCTTAGCCCAAGGGAGCCAATTTTGTGTAATTGACTGTGGTAAATACATAACATGTTTGTGTGATTTAAATTATGTGAATATATGCATGATTATATATATTTGCATGTGTTATAGAATTGTAAGGAATTTGGTAATATAAATTCATATGCATCAAAGAATCTCTAGATTGACATAGAGTGAGTGCATGAGGTAATTTTTCAGAGAATGGTCTCTGAGGGCTGTCTAAAAACAATTAATATTCTGAGTGTAGTCCAAATGAAAATATCAACGCTTAGAGTAGCCCAATTGATATACATCGAGGGTAGTCCATACATATCAATCGCCTGAGACCACCCAATTGGATATATTACATCTGAGGGTTGTTCACAAACAAATGTAACAAAAGGTTCTCTGACGTGGCTTAGCAAGGTGAGGGAGTCTGCGGAAGACTCCTGGGTACGAGTCAGATGTGCAGACATTGATTCGTACACAAGAGGGTGATCCTAATCAACAAAATTTGTATCCTATATTCCTCCCACGCCGTAGTCCACATTGCATAGTGGTTCAGTAGTCAACACCTGTGGACGGGTTTTCATCCCACAATGATTCTCAGACATGATTCAAAATGGTGAGGCTTTTATTTGATTTTGGGATTTGCATTTAAAAGTGTGGGAGTTGGTGTCATCAGGCTAACCGAAATAACTTGATATGAGGTGTGAGAGGAGACCTTGGTATTTGGGCCAGCTTGATAAAATGGGGTTATAAAGGTGATTAGGTGCCCAAATAAGCATATTTCGGTTCCTGCCCGAGATAGTTTTGAGTGCTTTTTGCGCACTCAATCGTATCAATTGCCAATTGAGCTGTTCGTGCTCAATAGTATCACTTATGCCGCTTTCGAGGTTATTTTTGTTTATTTTGGTGTGTTTTGCATACCTGAGTTCAATATCGAGATATGTAGTCAACCATGAAGATCAAATCATTTTAATGTTATCAAATATATCAAAATTCACGAAGAACATGGTAAGGTGATGAAAAATGATGCAGTGGAGGTGTGCAGTGTAGTTGAAGAACAAAGTAACCCAGAAATTTCGCTATGATTGCGAAAATTTCGCTGGGATTGAGAAAATTTCGCAATCATAGCGAAAATTCTCAAGTAATCCTAGCGAAATTTCTATGTAAATAAAAATCGATCGTGCCTAGTAGGGGTTCCTCCATTTCGCTATCTCCTAAAATTTTCAAGAGTTAATACCTCATTAGTTAGCTTAAATTTCTCGCTAGCTAGCTAAATTCACCTGTGCATAAGCTTAAATTTTGCAATCTTCGCTTATCTCAAAGGCAATTTCTCTTAGGCTAGAGAAATTTCGTCAGTTAGCTTAAATTTTCGCTACCTAGCTTAAATCCTTCCTCGCATAGCCAACTCGCCTCATTGATTTTGTGTAATTAATTCCAAACGGCCCCATTTTGGTTTATTGCCTCCGTCTCAGATAGCCAATATTTTAGGTTTTCTTGTATTTTCATACATCAAGGCCTATATAACCCCATCATTTTGTAACCCTAAGCAATCTTCGCTACTTTTCATTTTATGTAAATATCTCCCCGCAGCTTTCGCCTTAGGTTTTGTTTTTCTCTTCTCCTTTCATTTTCTAGTTGCCAAACACTTCGAGATGACAACTCTCAAGAGATGCTCGCTGTTTCCTCATAGCTTTGAAGAGGAAGGTAACTAGCTTGTTTGGGGTAGTCAGCAGTTGTCCTCATGTTTTAAAATGCTACGGTGTATTGTATTTATGGCTCTCACCTTTCAAATTAGGTTGGAATATCATTTAATGTCATTATTTCTGGGCCAATACTTACCATGTTTCAGTAAGTACAAGGTACTTACTGTTGGGATGCATCAAGTGTTCTTTGATGGCCTTTACGAGCCACCGAAATGAGGTCGAAAGCGTGTTTTGAACTTAAAGGGACTTGAATGCATGTTACATGTAGACTCAAATAGAGGCTTATGTGGTTAGGTTTTCTAGTTAAACAAAAGATCCCAAGTATGGCTTCTGACTATGTAAGCTGCTTCCCATGATGCGAGATAAACCCGAGGACACTTGTTACCCCATTATAAGCTGCAGACCTAAACCTTCAAAGCTACCTTTTCACACTTCACTTTCGCTTACAATTAATCGATCCAAACAACTCTCAATCGCTTTAACAAAAATCCAAAAATCCAAACTAAAAGCCTCACCATTTTCAACACTGATGCAAATCATTCCTAGGATGAAAACTCATCCCCGTGTTCGACCCTAGACCACTATACTACAAAGAGTCGACTCACTAGCAGAGGAGGAACTTAGGAATATAAATTTCGTTGATCTCGCATCACCCTACCGTGGCACTAATCAAATGGCGCCTGCCGGGATGGTGCCTCTAAGTGCATCAGGAGTCAGGAACACTTCAGATTCTCATCACAAGTCTCGTGAATTCTCCTTGTCGGGCTTTTATTTTACAGCAAGTTTTTTTTTAGTTTCATTTAACTGTTAAAAAAAAAAAAAAAACAAAGTCAAGTAGGATCATTACTGTGTCATTCCGCTCATTGTTAGATTCATTTTCCGTTGGATGTAGTTCTCAATCAAGGTTGAATTTGAACCCACTAACAGTGACGCATGGTTAGCAAGTGGCAAACTCAGTTCATATATGTCCATGAGGGACTACATAAACCATCATGGCAAAGCAAGGGAAGAACCCCCAGAGAGAAATCCAAACCCATGCCCATGAGGGAATATAGAGACCAATGGATGAGTGCACCCGTCTATAATGTTCCCTCAACTTATATACCTCCTGCTCCACATTTTACCTCAACTTCTCAAAGAAGAACCACTTCCCTTTTTATCCCTGGCTGAACAAGTCATCCCGAATTTGAGCAAACATGGACAATTTCATGAGGAGCAAAGGGCAAAGTTGGATCAGCCCAAGCCAATCAAGAAATCGAGACAACGAGAGCTCAACAAGGAATCGACGGGTTCCAGCGAAATTGATCAAAAATTGGACATCCTGCAGGAATCCATCTTAAAGCTCACCAATCAGCTTGTTCAGCAAGAGGAAGAGAGTCCAAAGGAAGAGTGCCTAAATGGCACCATGGTGGAGGAGCCGTGTCTACAGCAGCCACAAGAAGGCCTGGTAGAAAATTTTGAATCCTCAAACATCGTGCTGCTTGTCGCTTATGGAGAAGAAGATGCAACCCTCGTTTGTCGATCGAGGAAGCGTGGAAGAACACAAAGAGAACAATTTACTCCCGCCCTCACTGATTCATACCATACCGCCTTCACCCGCACCCACAATCCCAACCCAAAACACCTATCGCCAATGCCTGTGCCACCTATAACCCACGCCAAGGTAATATATTTTGCCTCAAGTGAAGAAACTCAAAGCCTACAACACCTGCTCCCAAGGCTAAGTCCAACCCATCACCGCTCTACCATGCAAAACTTCAATAGACAGTGGCCTTGTACATAACTTTGCCACTACATCAAAACAATGGCAAATTCAAGCCACACGCATGACACGCTGGTCGTTCCGCCTGCCTCGTGGATTGGGAGCACCCGAACCCCAGATTTATGAGCTCCACGCCCAGCAGCTTCCAAAGGCCTAAAGACTATTCGTAGAGCACACAAATTTCCCTTAATTTTGCTTTAATTCTTTTTCTTGTCTTATTTTATTTTATTGTATTTTATTTTGATTTGCTAATTTTTCTTCTCTAGTTTTATCTAATTTTTAGTTAATTTATGTTTTTAGATTAATTTTTACTTTTCTGCAATTTTTCTTAATTTTTCTTGCATTAATTTTTACAGTTTTTGTGCAAATTTTGAAGCCTGGATTGAAAATCAACAAGCAGCAGATTTTCGCAACTATAGCGAAAATTCTCAAGAATTTAGCGAAATGCTTAAAATTCTCGCATAGATGAAAATTTCGCTTAGCCTAGCGAAATTTTTACGCAGACAATAAATTGAAAATTTTCACTAGTACGTTGCATTTCGCTAGCAGCTTAAAATGCACAAGATAACGAAATGCACAAAGGTTTCCAATTTGTTTTTTTATTTTATATTTTATTATATATATAAAAAAAAAAAACAAAAAAAACGCTTGCTTTTTCTGTATATATTATTTTTTTTTCAAAAATATATTTCTTTATTTTTATTTTTATTTTTATATATATTATTTTCCATTTAAAAAAAAATTTTTTAATTAAAAATCGCTTTATATATATATATATATATATATATATATATATATATATATATATATATATATATATATATATATATATATATATATATATATATATATTATTTTATTTTATTTGATTTTTCAAAAATAAAATAAATTTCGCTATTAGACATAAATAGTGTTTCAGCAAACATACCGAAAATTTTACATAAGAATTTTCGCTAGCCTAGCTAAAAATTTCTGCGCTTAAATAGTGCTACTGTAGCAAATGAAATTTTTTTCGCTATAGCCCCACTTTTGCCTCCAAATTTCGTTTATCTATAACTTTTTCATCCGAACTCCGTTTTAGGCGTTCTTGCATCACTTAAAGCTTAGAGAGTGTAGAATTCAAATATGGCAAGAAAAACATTTTTGAGATTATTATGAAAGTGTAATATTAAAAATGGTCCAACCCGGTCATCACTTTTTCCTCATTTTCTTCCCCCTAACTTGTTTATTTGAAGCCCAAACAGAGTGAATAAGGTGTCGATGGAAAGCTTGCGAAGTTTCCTATCCAGCAATGATCACATCTCATCAAGGAGGTAACACTTCCTTCTCTAATTTTCCAATCTGAGCCCCATTTCTGATAATCCAGATGCTCTGGGTCAGAGAGTTAGCAAAGGAAGTGGCTTTGTATTTATGTTTGTTATTATTCAAGCCCATTTTGTGATGTTTAGTGGCTTGCCGGGTCCCCTTTCTATAAAGTTGTTATACCATACACCTTACTTTTTTCAAAATCCTAATTCCAATTTGCAATCAAAATTTTTCATGTTTGCCTAACTTGCAAGTTGGAAATTTAAACTTCTTGTCCAATCTTGCATTGATGCTAGATTGATTCCATGCTTTGGTCAGAAAGTGAATGATTAGTTGAATTCTTATTGATTTCGACATTTTTCTTCCACCTTTAGCTAATCACGTAGCACAAGAGGTTTCCAATGATAGGTTGAAAACTCGCGCAACCTCCTTACTCTGCAGATAACCTACCCTAGTTTCATCGACCGCCTTTAATAGGTTAAGGACCCCCAGAGAAAAGAAAAAGAAGAAAACGAGAAAAAGAAAAAGAAAAGAAAAGAGTTAAAAAGAAAGAAAAGAATAAAATCGCAACACTTCTCACCAAACCGAAAGCACTAGCCGAGAGGTATATGGCTTAAAGCCTTTAAAGCCCTAAGGTCTCTAAACCTTTCACTGTCAGGAGTCACCGACTTAGTACCATGTTATATGGGTGGATGGGTGGAGTTTCAGCAAGTTGTAGGTGCTGGAGTCTCGAAATCATTCAAGTCCCGGGGTGAAACCTCAAGAGTTTGAGTATCGAAAGATCCTTGGCGACTCGTGCCCTAAGCCCACCGTCAGGAGTCACTTCATCCCTGCTACATGGACTTTGGTGAGGTCGATTCCTCAGCATTGCACCCTACAACACAAAAAGAATTGTGGAATAAGAGGTGGGTCCTTATCTATTTAGGTTTGTTAAAGATGCTAGGTAGCCGTAGTAGCTATCAGAGAGGCAAAGGGGCTTATTGCTGAGAGCCGATAAAATAAACACTTAGATTTCGGGGTGGAAGCTCAGGGGTTGATTCACTCGAGATGGCACTCTTTTGATAATTAATTTTATATGGCATTCATTCTCTCATGATAGTTATTGACACTTGATTGTGATTATTCTTATTTCAGTGGTTAGCATTACTTTTCGCAACCTTGAACCCGCAACTCTTGTAATATAATTTTGTTATTGTTATGCTCTTTCTTTCTTTCTTTCTTTCTTTCTTTCATTGTTAAGGGACTAGCAATGTGTAGGTTATGGTTGTGATTTAGCTCAAAAAGTGCTATTTTCAACCCTATTTTTACTAGGTTTTCAGCGCTTTTTGTGTACTAATCAAGTAATTAACCCGATTTGATACATTACTTGGCCCCTACTATTTTAATGATCACATTTTGTGGCAAATTTTGCAGCTTTTATAGCCTAATCCAACATCACAGTCATCCAAGCACTAAGCACTTAGTCAAACTCAGCATTTCAAATCAAAGATCGAAGGAAAGAAGGCAAATGTGAATAGGAAAACACCACCGCAGAAAGCCTCCCGCAGTTAATCGTACTTTCGCCCAAAGACTGCATCCTATGCTCGTTTCTCCTTTGTGATTTCACACACTTTGTTTTTGCTACAATTTTTGGTTTTTCTCCTTTCTACCTTGTTTTATCCAATTTATGTTTGATTGGATTATATTTCACTTCGTCTGTAAGGCTACATAAGCCATTTTGATGAATCGTCAAGGGACTTGATTTTGGCCAGAAATAAAGTTAGGTTCCATTCGCTTTTTCCTTTTCTCATTTTCTCCTTTCTACTATCAAACACCTCTCTCAGGATGACAACTCGTAGGATGGTTGGCCAGGCCTCTTCCTCCTTGGAAGAGGACTCCGCTACTCGGGCAACTATTGGGAGGTAATGCACCTGGCCCTTGTTTTAACGCACGCATTTCTTTGGTTGTTTGCCCCGTCTCACTTAGTTGGGAACATCACTCCCCTACCCAGGAAAAAGACCCGAGGACATGTTTGTCGCCCAAAAACCCTAACTCAGCGGGCCCGAGACTCCCAAGGAGTTCTTTTTCTTTATTTTTCTCGCAGATCTTATTTTCGCCTTGCAAACTGACCAACCTGAATTCGCTTTTACCTAAACCTTAAAAATCCAGTTCTTAATTCACCATTTTTGATTTCACTCAAATCATTTATGAAGAAAACCTATCCCCTCGCTGCTTCTCGATTCTGTAGTCACTATACGCAGCAGCTGACTATTTAAGAATAGGAGGAACTTAGATAATATTGTTGATTCGATCACTTATCAGGGCACGAATCAAATGCATTTGATTCGTGCCATAGTGTGGTGATGCTAATCAACAAAATTTATATTCCTGTTCCTCCTATCGTCGTAGTCAAGCTACCGCAGATAAAGGGTCTGTGTGGTCGAACACGGATGGGTTTTCATCCTAGGAATGATTTGCATCAATGTTGAAAATGGTGAGGCTTTTAGTTTGATTTTTGATTTTTTGTTCAAAATAAAGAGAGTTGTTTGACATCGATTAATTGTAAAACCGGAAGAAGTGCGAAAAGGTAATCCCTTGAAGGTTTAGTCACTAGCTCGACAATACGGGGGTAACAAGTGTCCTCTGGGTTTTATCCTCGCATCATGGCAAGCAACCTATAGCGTCCAAGCCATAACCTGGACATTGTTCAACTAGAAAAACCTAACCCTAGAAACACTCCTATTTTCGCCACATTACGTAACATGCATTCACAAATTCCTTTGGGTTCAAAAAACCCTAGCACTCAACCTCATTTCAAAGGGCTTGTAAAGGCCATCTAAAGAATAACAAAGGCATCTAACAATAAGTATGCACTGCACTTAAAGCATGGTAAGTATTAAATAAAGTAATGACATTAAATTGATATTCAACTCCCTAATTTGAAAAGTCAGAGCCATAAATACAATAATTGTGAGCATTTAAAACATGAGGGACAACCCGCAATCTACTCTAAAACCAAGCTAGTTACCTTCCTCTTTCAAAGCTATGGTGTTTAGCTACATCTCTGAGTTGTCATCCCTGGAGGGGTGTTTGCGCCCTAGAAAATGAAAAAGAAAGAGGAGAGAGAAGAGAGAAAAACAAAACCCAAACCCAAAGTCACGGAGATATTTACATAAATGAAAAGTCACAAAAGATCGCTTAGGTTACAAATGATGGGGGTTTATATAGGCCAACCCAATGTATGAAAATACAAGAAAACCTAAAATCAATAGGGCTAATACAGGACAAGGAGGTAATAAACCAAAACTGTAATAGCTTGGCATTAATTACACAAAATCAATATGTGGATTTCGCTTACGCAGAAGGATTTCACAGTAGCTTAAAATTAAGCTAGCCTAGCCAAAATTCAGACCGAGATAGCGAATGAATAAAATTTGGCTATGCACATGAATTTCTCGCTAATAGCTAATTTCGCTAGCTCAATAAAATTTTCGTGAGATAGCGAAATCGAGAATTCGTTAAAGTACGCGGATTTTCGCTACATAGCGAATTTTGCTAAATTTCTGTAGCGAAATTTCCCACCCGCTTAGGATTGCGGGCTCCCCACTCTCGCTAGATTGCGAAATTTCCCAATTTCGCTAGGATTGCGAAATTTTCGCTATGATTGTGAAATTTTTCAAGAATCCCAGCGAAATTTTCGCAATCATAGCGAAATTTCCGGGTCAGTCTGCTCTTCATCCGCTTCCACACCGCACTCCACCGCATCCATTTTTCATCACCTTGCCATCATTCCTTCATTGAATTTTGATATGTTCGATGGCCGATAAATGGGTTCAATCTTCATGGTTCAAAGACATATCTCGATATTGAACTCCCAACGTATGCAAACCCGCAAAATAAACAAAATAACCTCGAACGCATAAGTGATACCAGACCTCGAACACCCCACCGCTTAATCGATAATGACATTAAAGGTTTCAAAAGCACTCAAACTCATCTCGAATGTGTGGCTCAAAATAGCACTATTTGGGGCACTAATCACACTCCCCAACCGACATTGCTAGTCCCTTAGCAATGCTAAAACAAAAAGGAAATGCATGGAGTGATTTCTCAAAAAGTTTATGGTTCAAAAAGGTGTATGTACAAATAGACATTACCTTTAATATGAAAAATTGATAACCTGATAGAAAACCGACATGAGAGAACAAAAACCATAAGAGAACAAATTTAAGATCAAAATCGGAACCATGGCAATCAACCTGAATTTCCACAAAGATCTAATGGTTCTTAATATAACCGCATTGAGCCAATAAAGTGCAAAATCATTGCTTCCCCCCAACCTAGCTACTGGCATGGCCTTAAGCTGTTCAACAACATAGATAGGAATAGGTACACTCTTCTTTACTTTATTTGACTACATTGTAGGGTGCAATGCTCAAAACTCGACTTCACCAAAGTCCGTGTAACGGGGGTCCACCGATGACTCCCAACCAATTAAGGTTTAGGGCATCAAGCCAAAAGGATCACTGACCACAAACTCTACAGTTTCACTCCCTGACCGAATGACTTCGAATTGAGCAATCCTATAATACGGCAGAACTCTACCCATTCACCCGTAACGAACACTAAGCTCGATGACTCCCAACCACTCATGCCAGTGGCATCAGTTTCAAAGGCTTTCACACCCTCGTGCTGGTTTCAAGGCAAAGTGTCATGACTTTATTTTTCTTTTCTTCTTTCTTTTCTTTTGCTTTTCTTTCTTTCCTTTTTGGAAGATTACATCGTCTTTCAAATGCTGGTAACACAAACCTATCCTAGTTGCCAACATGCCTAAGGCCTAAGCATGCAAAGTGAAAGGAGGCAAACAATTTCATAGCCTATTGGTATATCCGTGTGCAAGCAGTGAATTAGGCTCAAAGGGGGAAACATTCAAGGTCGAGTATGATGGAACTTCAATCGACCAAAATTCTTCAAACATGGAATTGCTCTAAAGATTACAAGGTAACATGCAAGGTTTCAATTTTTCAATTAAAGGCAATTCAATCAATCTAATTAGCAATTCAATTGTTCAATTGAAGACAAAACGGTTACACAAAAATGGGGACACAAAAAAGATTTTGCAAAAGTGAAGTAAACTATATATATAACAACAGATAGCTTTGATGATAGCCAAATGGCTGCGATACGCATAACAAAGCTAAACATATTAAAAAGATATCACCGCCACTAATACATGAATCTTACACAAAATTAGCAGCAAATTGATAAAGCCGTAACTATACAAAACATAAAAGAAACCTAAATCCACCACCATTCGTGGTGGCCGGGTCTCAGCCACTCGCGGCCGCCGCCAACATATCCAAAGAAGCTCGGCCGCTACAGCTGCCCAAACTCCGGTCGGGAACATGTCGAATACCCAAATGTGTCATGACCAGAAGATGGGAGTGACAGCGACCTAGAGTGGCCTCGCCGAGCCAAACCCTCCCGTCCCGTGTCGCCCGGTAGTGGCACGAACATACAAAGATCCATAACAGCCGCTAGCTCTCGAATCGACGTGTACGTGCTCGAGAATGTTGTGCCGCGGAAGATGGGCCAGAGTACTACTGCGGGCTGCAGTATAGTACGTGGAGGAGGAGATGGAGGAGACATACTGAACTGACTCCTCTCCACCCTCGCCTGTGGGCTCGACCGTCCGGTCTCGTCGAGTCCCTACCACCCGGATCCGGCATCCCTCCCGGTCCCGTCGCCGGAGGAGAAAAGATATCGCACGACCACGTCTCTCCATCGACAGGACCCGAGGGCAGCGAATCCTCCTCTCTATCCGGGGCTCCTCTGGGAAGCCCAAGTGCTCGAGACATGGCTCAAGAGTCGGGCACAAGAAAGGGAAGAATCTCAACTCGAACTGTGCCCTTACTGGGTGGGACCTTTATCCCCGGTTGGTAATAGGAGGTCATCACCAAATTGTGACTAAACCAATATCCCTCTGAGATCCGATAAAGCACCTCTAAGATGTCCCCCTACGCCTGCACGTAGTGGCCAAAGGGGGGAAGCACGGTCCCGAATAGTGATCGATCAAGATATATGAGGCCTGAGCTACCTCCCGAAGACCGCCCACCGTGTCTCGCAAGAACGCGACCATCTCCCGCTGAGGTGGGTGAGACCAATCTCGATAACTCCTAAATTGGCCCTCACAGATCCGCAGCCTAACGCCGGCCGGAATGTTCGCCGCTTCTAGCACTCTGGCGATCGCCGATAAGAAATCGAAGCTCGAGCGGATCTACCGCTTCCCGGAAGTCATCGAACGATAAACCGCAGCCACCACCCGGGTAATAATACCGTCGAATCATTTAATGGCAAGCAGAGTAGTTCTCGATCAGCCGTGATCGAGTCCCCTCGACCGTGATCGCCCATCAATGCCGGACGTCAGAGAATGACTCCCCATGGAAGTCTCTCGAGCGGCGACGCTCCCACAGGCGCCCGATTTAATAACTACCGATCTCGAGGTTTGGCCGATAATCGAGGCGGCGAGGTCGCCTACCGGCCGATGTGGCCCGAGATTTTACCGAGGTAACGGATGAGGTCGACTACCCGCCCGGCATCGCCCGCTCGAGGGCCGCCCTTCGATCCGCTACAGGCACTCGGCGACGGGCTCGGTCCCATATGCGTCATATCGCTCGACCACCGAGGCCTCGTAGATCGCCTCGGGACCGGAGCCGGGTACAGGTCTCGGGAACCGAGCCGGAACTGGGCCCGCCTTCGCTCTGTGGCACCGACCGACCAGGTCGAGGCTGACCCACATCTAAGGCGAATCATAGCCGTGACCAATGCACGTGCTAGTGAAGCAAAGGCAGCGCACACGTAGATCGGACCAGGCTCGGATGGACTACACCAACCACGCTGGAGTGCGGGAGGCTGTGCAGCCAGGAAAATCAACGCAAGGCTATCTCAAGGAACGAAGCAAGACAGCCGGAAGCACCGAAGTGGTATCGGGATGTGGCACCGCTCACACGCTGAAGGTAGCCGGTGCTCGCAAGAGCGCAAAGGCTCCAACAGCCGGCCAGGTGCGAACAGAAAGGTGGAAGCTTGCGCATAAAGACAGCTCTCACTGCGGGTGCGTGGGCAACCGAGAAAGGCTTAGCTCGGGCTCTACGTGCAGGGTCAACCCGGCCGGGGGGCGCCCGAACGTGGGCTGCAGTACGGCGCACATAGGAGTGGTGGAACAGGGGCTCATGTCACTGTGGGCCGTCGACTACGGCAGAAGGGCCTTGCAACCGGGTGGCTCCTGGCTAGTGGGGAGTGGGAGTAAGAATAAGTGGTCAAAAGTTTCGCCCTCCCGGTTTAAATAAAGTTCAGAAGGCAGCTGAAGAGTCGTTTTCACCCAATTTCGCTATTATAGCAAAATGTAGCCAAACCTGCATCACTTGAAAATCGATTTTTCAGAATTTAAAAAAAAAATATATTAAAAATAAAAATTAATATGACTATATAAAATTTATCTAGAAATTTAATATAAGGTAAATATAATATAATTACAAAATCATAAAATAGAAACTACTAAATTAGGAAACTTTCTAAAATAACTCAAATTATTGAAATTGACTAATTTAAAATAAAGCAAAATTTATTGAACTCCAATTTTGGTTGGGAACACTGAGCTGGGCCTAATATTGAAAATTTACTCAAGGAGGGTCATGAGGATGATCTCCCAACCCCTAGTAGTGGGCTCGAGCCGATTCTCTTGGTGCTGGATTTTCCATCACCGCTTGGTCCCACTCAATGGATTCCACTGAGCAATTGCCCTACGCTGTCTTCTCGATGGCGCACTACAACACCCGCTCACCTCGTTGAGTGTATCCCTGTACCCCGGGGTCATTCTATTTCCCCGCATCCCGACACACCGAGCACACATCATTAGTCACTTGATTTTCGCCCACACTCAGGCTGTCTGGCTAGAAATATGTTCGGCCCAATGTCATATTGCTAAACGTAGCTGCATGACTCCATTTCTAAGAATCGATAATTGCATCAAAAGGGCCGAAATGGTCTTCCGTCAGATGATCGCAATACGATCGGGCTCATTCACTCGTTCTGTCGAAAGCACTACAAAATCTACTAGGGTAGAATTTGTCTATTATTTTCACCACATCCTCAACTATCCCCATAGTGGATCTCTCACCGATCTACTCCATTTCAATGATAAGCAGGATGTCGGTGTTTGTTCACCTAAACCTAACTCGCTTTATACACGTATCACCTGGCAAAGAGGGTTCACACCGGCTCCTAGATCAAGTAATGACTTGTCTATACAAGTCCCACCAATATTAACCGAAATTGCGGAGATCCCGGATCCTCAGATTTGACTCGGGTTCTCGCTGATAATGGCACCGACTTTGCTCGCTAAAAATGCCTTTTCTTAATGCCCAATCCCTTTTTAATTGTACAAAGATCCTTCAAAAACTTTGCATAAGTAGGGACTTGTTTAATGATGTCCAAAAGAGGTATGTTAACCTTCACCTGCCTTAGGACTTCTAGGATGCCTGCTTGCTGAGATGCCTTCTTCTTGCATCTAAGTGCCTGTGGATACGGGATATGGCATGCAAGAGCCATCAGTCCTCTTCGTGACAATGGGTTCTGGTTCTATTTCTACTTCTTTCCTGGTTTCATTAACAGGCTTTGGCATGGGCTGATCAACCTCTTTTCCACTTCTCAGGGTGATTATTGCTTTCACCTCATCCATTCCTCGAATCATGATGAACCTACCCTCACTGACTCCTTTCGACTGGGTAAATGCTCGGGAAGTGAACCTTCCTCTATCCCGTACTCCCAGAATATCATGGATCTTGTGATTGAATAATCGCAGTTGTCTATTTTCGATTAAGATTTCTCTCTGCCCATCTATTCTCTTGTTCACAGGTTTCTACAAGATCAACTTTTCAGGCTAATCAGGCATTGATCCCTTTTGCTCTTCCACAGTTACCCACCACCTTACTCAAATTTAGGGATGGTGGCTTCATTTCTACAGAGAAGAGGGATGGTGGTGGTTGTTGTGGTTGAGAGGTGGACCCAAACTGTGGTTTGGCACTGGGTACATAGGCAGGGGGATTGGGTTTCCAGGAGAGGTTAGGGTGATTCCTCCAATTGGAATTGTAAGTATTTCCATGGGGCATTGTAGCAAAGGGCTTGTATCGCTCAAGACATTTGCACATTCGATTATCAAATCACCCAGGCTATAGGATACCGTCCTTCAGTGGTGGGCAAGTGGCTTGAAATTGGTACATGGATTGCTCAGGCAGGATTTTCGCCACCGCCCGCACTTCATGGAGCCTTTTCGTTTAGCTCCTCCACCTTTCCAAATTTAAGGCTGAAATTCTAGCCTTCATTTCTATATCCTCTGACAAAGGCATACATCCCACTAGTGTCACTAAAGGCCTCATTTTTCCATTTCTCTGGGTTCATCCCACCCTTGGAATTTTCTAGCCACATAATTCAAGAAATCCATGGCTTCATCAATGTGGTGCTTGCTCGTAAAATTCGCCACACATAGTTTCCAAAAGCCGTCTATGGCAGAGACATACCACCATATAAGTGGGTTTACAAGACAATGTGTCGAAACCATGATGTGGACAAGCACTAATGGTCTCCCCATGAATCTATCCCAACACCGTGTAATCCCTCTCACCATCTTCGAAATAGCAAAGGTGTAAATTTGTCTTTCAAATTAAGTTGGTCTTGATGAAGAATTTAAGAATTTCTTTAAGAATTATGCCCGCAAATTTTCAGCCCAATTTCTTATGGTTCTAGCCCATGAGTTAAGCCAAATCTTGCCTTGTCCTTGTGTGGTCAATGGAAATGCTTCAAATTTAGCAAATCCATGTCAATCATACCTTCCTTAAAGGTTGTGCAAACTTCCTCAAAATCCCTTATATGCGTATGGATTTTATTTTCCATACCATGATACGTGGGGAGTGGGTACTAAGTAGGGCCTCACCGCTACACTTTCACGTAGAGGTATGATGCGTGAAGGGGCACTAACTTGGGAGGGTGTATGTGATCCTCATGGATCCGCAGCTACCGGATTCATCGTACCCCGCCGACTCACTGCCCTCGTCGGGTGCTCCATATGTCACCGTGTACACTTACTTCACAACCTCGCAATTGGTGTACTGATTTCTGGGTAATCTACCTGATGTCTCTTTCCTAGTGGTGCATAAAACACTGCTACACAACCGAGACACAACAAAGAGCACAAAACAAACTTGCTAAAAGGGTTAGGTTAGCTAAAATAAAACTCGATCGATGAAAACAAAATGCTGGCAAGCACGCAAAGTGATGAAATCCTGGGCAAAGCATAAAGAATCGAAATTCAAAAGGGCTGTGCTGTCACCTCGACGTGATGTTGATCACAAGTACACTTCAACTTATCAAACGTGAGTTTGGCACCATCCTCGCAATGGCGCCATTTGATTCGCGCTACGCAGCCGATCCGTAATCAACAATATTTGTATCCTAAGTTCTCTCATCGCCGTAGTCAAGCTTACCGCAATATAGTGGTCTAGGCCGAACACAGTGACGGGTTTTCTTCAGAAAATGATTTGAGGAAATCAAAAATGGTGAATTAAATTTGGATTTTTAAGGTTTGGGTAAAAACAAGTGGGTCAGGTTTTAAAATCGAAATAAGATGCGTAAAAATAAGAAAAGAACTCCTCAAGTCTCGTGCCACCGGTTAGGTTTCAGCGACAAACATGTCCTCTGCCTTTTCTCATTGGGAGCATGACATATAGTCATTTCGAACCGATCTTCATTTGCTTAAAAAACTAAACCCTATGATTTTCCCCTTTGAAAATAGCATTTAAATGGGAATAAATGTTCCTAATAAAGGAAAACACATCTCAAAACCCTAATCCACGAAGCAACTAGCAGAGACAACTAACTGAGCCTCAATGGATCTAGTGAAAGTATCCATTGAACTCAAAAAGCTTGCCAAATACACATTAAAGAGAGTATTCTTAAGAGATTTTAACCTAAGTGAGAAGTGTGAACTTAAACAACTAAAAAATTGGGTATGCTAAAAAATCAGAGGACCGTATACCTCCAAACCGTTGCCTAGTAGTCGTCCTCTCTTCAAGGAGGAAGAGGTCTAGTTAACCATCCTCTGAGTCACATCCTCGCAGGAGTGTCTGCAGCCGAGAAAGGGAGAGAAAATGAGAGAAAAGGGAAAAACGGGAGAAATGGAACCCTAACTTTATTTACAGCAAAAATCCGTCCCTTCAACAGTGTATCAAAATGGCTTATGTAGCCTTACAAACCAAGTGAAATACAATCCAATCCAAACATAAGTGGATAAAACAAGGGTAGAAAGGAGAAAAACCAAAATTGTAGCAAAACAAAAAGTGTGTGAAATGCAGAGAACAGGTTGTGGTGATGCACGGCCGAGCTTGTATTGTTGCTCGCAGGAGAAGCTTTCCTCGCAAAGGGTGTTTTTCTTCACATTTTGCCCTTCTTCCTTCTGATCTTTGACGGAAATGCTGAGTTTGACTAGAATTCTTCGTGCTTGGATCGACTCAACAATGTTGGCATGATTAGCTCGCAAAAACTGCAAAATTTGCCACAAAATGTGATCATTAAAATAGTAGGGATCGTGAATGTAACCCGTTAATTATAACACTAATACACAAAAGCGCCAAAACCTATTAAAAATATGGTTCAAAATAGCACTTTTTGGGTACTAATCAAAGGTGTCCTCAAGTTATTTCAAGATTAGTAAATGACAGAATATTGCCAAACCGACCTTTGTTTAGCTTTAAACCAACCCTAAAAACTCTCCTATTCGAGCTAAAACACTCCACGTGAAAGCATTTAATGTTCCAAATAGCTTGAAGAATACACCATTTAACCTAATTTCGTTGGCTCAGAATGACATCTGACGGATGTCGGCATCTACAATTAAGCAATACACTCAACCTCAAGCATGCCAAGTATCGCCAAAGGAAAGACATTAAATAGCATTAAACCCTAGTTTGGAAAGTCCGAACAATAAATGCAAAGACTGCTTCATTTAAAATCGAGGACCACCAAGTGTGACCCCATTAACCAACCTGTAAATCCTCCTTCAAGGTTTGAGGCTTAGGCCAAACATCCCTTGAGTTGTCATCCATCCTCAAATGGGTGTCTGGGTAAACAAGAAATGAGAAAGAAGAAAGAGAAGAGAGAAACTAAACCTAAAATGAACAGCTACGTGGATTTACAGTGAATCAAAGTTAGGGTTACAAATTGTCATGAGGTGGCTTATATAACCATACAAGATGTGTGAAATACCAAAAATACCAAAAATATATGATTACATCGGGATAAATGTGACTATTAATAAAAACGAGGTCAGCTGGATCAAAATGAGAGGCAAAACAAATTTCGCTTATGCATAGTGAATTTCGCTTATCATAGCTTAAAAATATAAGGCATAAATAAAATTCAAATTTTTTGTTATGCATAAGAACTTTCGCTTATGGTAGCTTAATTTTCGCTTATGATAGCTAAATTTCGCCAATATAGCTTAAAAACTTAGCATAGAGAAATTTCGCAGGGATTGCGAAATTTTCGCAATCCTTGCGAAATTTTCGCTATACATAGCGAAAATCCTGCACTCCCTGCATTGCCTCCTGCATCAGTTCAACCTCCATTTCTTCAATTCCACTTGACATTTCTTCATCCCGGCTTGATGAAATCGCCGAGAACTCGCATAAATCAGCACCGATACAAAGCCAAGCTTGAAATGAAGGGCGAGGTTTTGAAAACCTGCAAAACTATCAAAACAACCCTAAAAACAAAATCGCGAGTACTAAATGGACCCGCATGCCAATCGCTTAATTCATAATATTAGTACGCAAAAGCACTCAAAGCCTATCTTATATAGGACTCAAACAAGACTTTCGGGGTACTCAATCACACTCCCAACCGACACGTTGCTAGTCCCTTAGCAATGCTAAAAACAATCAAGGTATGTATGTTGTGCTTTTGCAAAAAGTGTATGCTGTCCAAAAAGTGTGTGTAAATAAGGCCTTACCTTCAGTATGAACAATTTAGACCTTGTACAAAAACCATCATGAGAGAACACATACCATATAAGAACAAGTTTTAGGGCAACATCAATTCTAAAGAAGTCAACCTAAACATCCACCAAAATCTAAGTGTTCTTAAGGTAACCAGTTTGAACCAATAAGTTGCAAAGCTATTCCCTCCCCCCAACCAAGCTACTGCCCGAACCTTAAACTATTGACCAACCTAAATAGACTCAGTTACTTTCTTATTTCATACTCCAATGTAATGTAGGATGCAATGCTGAAAACTCGACTTCACCAAAGTCCGTAATCTGGGTCCACCGATGACTTAAATCCAATTAAGGTTTAGGCATCAAGACAAAAGGATCAACTGACCACAAACTCTTCAAAGCCACCCCGCACTCAATGACTTCCGAGAATTACACCTACAACTCGCTAAACTCTACCCATCCATCTCGCCGTAATCTCACTCAAGCCTATGACCCAACCGCTGAAGGCTTGCGGCACCGTTTCAGCGCTTTCGCCATATACTTCTGACTGTTCGGTTTCACAAAGTGTCGACATTCATATCTCTCGTTTTTCTTTCTTTTATTTTTTCTTTTTCTTTCTTTTCATTTGTGGAGACTTATCGGGTCTTCTTTTCAGGTAACACAAACCTATTACGGTCGCCAATGTATCTAAGGCCTAGGCTTTTGCAAAGTGAAAAGAGGTATGTAGCTTCACAACCTATTGATAAAAACTCGGTGTGCATCAGGTGTGATTAGATAAAGGTGGATATACAAGGTTGAATATGCTGGAACTTCAACGGACCAAAAACTTAAACATGCATGGAACTGTTATAACATTGGTAGCATATAGGGCTTCAATTCTTCAACTAAAGGCAAGAAAGAAACATAAAAATATAGGCACCAAAATGATTTGCAAAAGTGTAGAAAGTAAGTGAATAATGCTATAAATTTTTTGATATACCCAAAGTGGTTAATACAAGCTTAAAATAGCTAAACACAACAAAAATATCACTGCCTACTATCGGCTAATACATGTATCCTATACAATCCTATACAAAATGAGTAGGCAGTTGATAAAGCTAAAAACAATACAAAATGTGATAGAAGACACTCCCAACTCTAACTTTTCCTCCCAACTGAAGTATAAACATGTCTCCACTGGGTAAGGATAGGAAAGTTAGAGAAGGGAGTGTGACCACCTCACTCGTGGCTGAGACAGATCCGGGCTCATACGCTAGCATGTCTAAGGAGGTCATTGTGAACGTGATCTCGAGTAGGCTATGTGCTCGTGGAGACCGAGGTGACTCATGATCCGAAGAAGTACGGCGTGACTCACAAGAGTGACTCGACCAGCCACCAATGGGTCTAACGACCTATGTAGTAACAAGCTGCCAGACAACATCTATAACAAAATAAAGAAGCTCCCTATAACCGACATGAATATGTTTCCGAGACTACTGGCACAAGGTAGGGACTCGGCCTATGAGTGTTTCGTAGGGATGGGGCAAAGAGAGGTGGAGATGGCAGATGAACTGAATCGGGCCTTCCACCTCCGCCTCCATCTTAAGAACAAAGATTCTCCCACGGCCTTCCACAGATCATCCGTCATCCTTCTCGCTCCTCTCGCAGTGGAGAATAACGGAGACGGCATGTAAAGAGAGCGCTCCGTGATAGGACCTCGAGTGCAACCGATCCTCCGTCGATGCGTATTCCTCAGTGGAACCCTGTATGCTCTAAGACCTCGCCCAAGAACCCTGCAGATCAATAAAGGTAAGCTCTCACCAGCCGCCCTCATGGGCAGGACCTTCTCCTCAAAATGCACTGTGTGAAGTCATGACTAGCTCAGAGGGACTAAGCCGTAATCCTGAGATCCCAGATAGGGCTCCGAGTATGCCTCCTCATAACAGACATAGTGTCGCAATGGGAATAAGTCGTCCCGATAAGTGGTCCACTAGGAGACCGCGGCGAAGTCAGTCATGGAAGAGATATAGGTCCCGCTATAGTATCTCATGTGAGACAGCGGACCATCTCTCTCTACGATGGCTGGGGCCACTACCTATAACTCCAGAGAATCTGGCTGCTACCCCGGGCAGCCCAAGGCACCAGACATCCGCAGCCGAAGTACTTCGGGAGGCCGCCCATGACGAATCCTGAGTCTAATGTAGCTCGACACTCCCGGGATGTCATAGTGTGGTAAACCGGGCACAACCTCGGGGTAGTGAACCCGCCGCATCATAAAGGCAGTGAATACCGCTATCACCGCACGAGTCTCCGAACGCCGATTCATGGGTCAAAGCCTGACATCATAGCATGACTCCCCATGGAATTCTGGGCACTCGGGATCCACGTCCCGGAACCATCCTAGGGACAGGCGCCCGATCCCCGAGGCCTGGGCCGGGAGGCACGGAGGCGTATGAACCCTAATCGGGGAGGAGTGAGGTGACCCGCCGGTCGAGATCCGGGGGCGACCCCCGGCCCGATGTCCGGCCCGCTGAGGGCGGCCCTCCCCGCGGGCCGCCTCCCGTGGTATCGGGAGAAGGCCCGAGGTCCCACCGTCCGATATCTCCGTAATGGGGGCTCAAGCCCGAGGCTCCTGCATAGCAACCGGGGTCAAATGCAGCCGTGGCTCTACAGCAGGTCCGGAATGCGCCCAGGCATGGAAGTGCCGTTTCATCTCTCTCTCGGGTAATCGAACCTGACCCCGGGCCAACGAAACCACCACGCACGCACTACGTTTGTGGTCTAGTCGCATGGCAAGGCGCACTGCGGCCTCTGCGAAGTGTGGCTCGGGCCAGAACAAGAAGGGATCAGCCACACAAGATAGGCGTGGGCGGACTGTGGCTCACGGCGGGCACGCAGCGATTTACACCGCAGCGGGCGCAGCCGCGCAGCCGGGCTCTGAGCAATGGTCAATGCATGCAAGAAGAAGTGACCGGTGCCTCAACTCGGGTAAAAGAACCTACGACCAGCAGACGGCAGCAGCCGGGCGCCAGGCTCCTGGCCACTAGTCAAAGTGAGGCGCACTCCGCTAAGGCGGTGGCTACCTCAAGGCCCGACACGCGGTCGCAAAGGCGAACTCGTGGCATGAGGGGCCGGTAAGTGACCGATGGCCATGGCTCCAGGGGCAACTAGTGAATATATAATGAATTTCGCCATTATTGCGAAATTCATTATAGCTCCAATTTACAACCTGCAGAAAACGTAAAAATTAACTTCAGATAAGTTAAAATAAAATAAAATAAAAAATAAAAATATAAAATAGGAACAAAATAAAAGTAAATTTACTAAAAAAATAAAAAATAAAATAAAATTGATCAAAATAAATTAAAACTAAAAAAATTTTCGAGTCGCAATTTGCCTCAAAGGAGACCAAACCAAACATTTTCATCGGTTCCATTCATGGATGATCAAGAGGAGGAGCTCCTCGAATCCCTCCTGTATCACGCAGGCCGCAGATATGCCCCCATGTCAACTCCTTTGTGTTGAACTTCTTTCACCTGTTGATGCCTGGGCCGATCATCGCTCAAGCAGAGTGACTGATGCAGCCAATTCCCCATCAACTACTTCACTTTCCTTTACCAATTTTTCGCACTCATGGGATTTCGTTTCCCCGCATTGACCAATTCGAGCATACTTCCTCGATCCTTGCATGTCATCTTCTCGCTAGCTTGTGCTGTTACTCAAGTGAAAATATCGAAATATAAAGTCATGTTGCCAAATGTGAGCCGCATGACTCCATTCCTATGAATTGATTATCGATCGAAGTGGCCAAAATGGTCTTCCCAGGATAATCGCACATGATCAGCCCACTACATTGGTTCAAAGATCAAGCACTAAAAATCCACCGGCAGAGAATTTGTCCTTTACCAACACATCCTCAACTATTCCCTTAGGAATTTTTACCGAACGATCAGCTAATGACAGAGTGATGTCGGGTAGGCTTAAGCCTCCTAAACTCCAATCGGCTATACATCGAATATGGCAAGATTTACACTGCCCCCAAGTCCAATGTAAAGAAGCTTTGTCTATGCTAGTCCCTCCAATGTTAACCGATATTGTGACTGATCCTTGTATTTCACCGGGTCTGCTACCAATGATGGTACCGACTTATTCTGCTAGAAGGCTTCTTTCAATGCTCAACCTCCTCGTACGTGTCCTTCAAGAATTTTGCATATGTCAGACTTGCTTAATCATGTCAGCAGCGGAATGTTTACCTTCACTTGCCTTAGCACCTCCCAAATTTCTGCTTGGCTCGGGATTTTTCTTGCTTTCGGTTGAGAAACGAGGGGGCATGTATTTCTCACTCAATTTTCACCGATTATATCTTCTCGTGCTCGCTTCCTTTCCTTTCGCATGTTTCGCAAAGCAGCTCATGGCACTGCTGCCTCCAATTTCTTTTCCACTCAATGTGATGATAGCCTTTACTCTCATCCATCCTCGGGAGCCTTGAAGAACCAATCTCATGAACTCCCTTTCGATTTGCGTTGCTCAAAGCGGAAACTTCTCCTGCACTTCCGCAAATTGTTAACCCCGGTGATGAAACATCGTAGATTATCAATCTTTGATTGCTACCGCCAAGCCCATCTATTCTCTTGCTCAGTTGTACTTTCTAGCGTGATCAATTTTCGGAGCCAATTACATTGATTCCCTTTGCTCCTCCACAAATCGTCACCACCTGCTCAAATTTAATATAGCTTGTTCCACAGGGGAAGAGGATTTGTGATGGTCGTGGGTCGAGATATAAACCAAACTCGTTGTTTGGCACCAAGAAGCACATAAGCAGGGGGATTAGGTTTCCAAGAGAGATCAGTGATTCTTCACCTGGACTCTTATGTATTACCATACTGTGGCATTAGGTCATGGTCAGATTGCCCACGACATTGGCATGTTCGACATAAATCTCTCACCGAGGAGCAATTCTCGGGATGAAGGATTGGCAATTGATACATGGGTCAGATCGTGCAGATTTTCGGGCCACCACTGCACCTCATGTAGCTTTCCCCACTCTTCCACTTTCCTAGCTAAAATATTATTTTGCCATCTCCATATCCCCGTAAAGTGAAAATTCCTCTCCTTTTGTTGGTCAAGGCCTCATTTTCTCCACCCAATGTGTTCTGCCTATCCCATCCCTTGGAAGTTTCAAACACATAATTTGAAAGTCCATGGCTTCATCTCGGTGCTTGCTCAGAAGTCCTCCCACAGAGTCAAAGTTGTTTGCTGATGAGGACATAATTAATGATAGAAGCGGATTCATAAGCATCCGTGTGTCGAAACCATGATGTGGACAAGTACCAATCTGCCTATGAACCTCTCCTAAAGACTGGTAGAATCTCCATTATCATGGGCAAAGAACGTGTAGATTCGCTTCTTCAAATTGTCGGTCTTGTGAGCACCGAAGAATTTTAAAATTTCACTACCGCCCATCTTCTAATTCATTCCAAGTCTCTTAAATGGGGAATTGCTTCATATTTTGATTGTCTCGAGGGTCAATGTAAATGCCTTCAACTTCAACAACCATAGCCAATCAGACCCTCCTAAAAGTTATGCACACTCTCAAAATCTCCGTATGGACGTATGGATTTTCATTCCATACACCATGAAACGGGGAAGCAGGGGCACCAACAGTAGTCTCACCCTGCTAAATCCTCAAATGCGGGTATGACGCAGAAGGAGCACTCACTCAGAGGGTGTATGTGGTCCTCATTGATCTCGTATGTCAAGCATCCATTAGAGTACCTTGGTCGACTTTGCTATTCCTCGTGTAGAGGATCCATTTGATCACTGTGCACACCGATTTCCTCACAAAATTCTCGCCAACTGTGTACCGATCTTATAGTCTACCCGACTATCTCTATCCCAAATGATGCATAAACACTGTGAATAATAAAATGAGACAAAGCAAAGAACACGTGACGAGGTCACGTAAAGGACAAGTTAGCCAAATAAAAAGATCTCAGCAGAATAAAACACAATGACTCCGGCTGGCAAGGAAAACTTGAAATTAAAACTAACGAAATCCAAAAGAGCTAAAGGTCACTAACACTTATACGTGGATTACAAGTTCATCTCAACTCATCATCCTGTAGTTTTAAGTACCCATCCCCTTGCAACGGCGCCCATTTGGATTCGTGCCATAGTAGTAAGGATCCTAATCAACAAAAATTTGTGAATCATATTCTCCTACTCGTCAGAGTCGGTTACCACAAAGATAGCGGTCTAGTGGTCGCACTGGATGGGTTTTCATCCCACAAATGATTCTGATCATGATTCAAATGGCGAGGCTTTATTTGGATTTCGGATTGCATTTACAAGTGTGACAAAATGCGTCACTAGGCTAACTAAAATAACTCGACATGAGGTGTGAGAGTGGAGACCTTGGAAGGCTCGGGTCATCACTGACAAATTGTGGTTATAAAGGTGTCCCCTGTGTTATTTCCTTATTAGGAAAATGACATATATTCATAGCCAAAACCGGATCTTTGTTTAGCTTTAAAAACCAACTCTTAAAAACTCTCCTATTTGAGCCAAAACACCTACTGAGCATTTAATGTTCCAGCAGTTTGAAGAATACACCATTTAACCTAATTTCCTATGGCTCGTAAATGATATTTGAGCTGGATGCCGTGTATCTACCATTAAGAATACATCAACACTCAAGCATGCCAAGTATTGGCCAAAGAAAGACATTAAATAAAGATGTCCAGTTTGGAAAGTTCGGGAACAATAAATGCAAAGATTTCTGTTTCATTTAAAATCGAGGGACCACCTACAGACCCTATTAATCCAACCTAGAAACCCACCTCTTCAAGGTTTTGAGGCTTAGGCTGCAAACATCCTGAGTTGTCATCCCCAGCGGGTGTTTATGAAATAATAAAATGAGAGAAAGGAAGAGAGAGAAGAGAGAAATCGAAACCTAAAATGAAAGTCGGATTTTGGTAGCGAATCAAAGTTGTGGTTACAATTGTCATGAGGTGGCTTTATATAACCATACAAGATGTGTGAAATACCAAAAATACCAAAAATATATGATTACATTGGGGATAAAATGTGAATTACACAAAACGAGGTCGTTTGGATCAAAATGAGAGGCAAACAAATTTCGCTATGCATAGTGAATTTCGCTATCATAACGAAAATATAAGGCATAGCGAAAATTCAAATTTTCGCTATGCACAGTAACTTTTGCTATGATAGCTTAAATTCACATCATAGCAGTAACCGTGCATAGCGAATTTCTCGTAGATCGCGAAATTTTGCAATCCTTGTGAAATTTTGCCATGCATAGCGAAAAAAACTCGCACTCCCCCCGTATCGCTCCGCACGGCCCACCCTCCATCTCTTCCAATCTACTTGATATTTTCTTCATCCCGGCTTGATGAAATCGCCGAGAACTCGCATAAATCAGCACCGATACGAAGCCAAGCTTGAAATGAAGGCTGAGGTTCCCAAAACCTGCAAAACTATCAAAAACAACCTCGAAACAAAATCAGTAGTACTAAATGGACCTACACATACCACTGCTTTAATTATATGATTAAGACGCAAAGCACTCAAACCTATCTTAAATAGACTCAAAATAGCACTTTCGGGAGTAGCTCAATCGCACATTCAAGCAGATCATGCATTTTCTTGAATGTGTGTTTATTTTGGAGCATTGCATATGCACTTAGGTGGAGAGTAGCCCATTTAGGGTGATTCCACTACTGAGCGATCGCTCACCCTGTCGAGGGATATCATTTTACAGGTACAAGGAGCGTGCGAGGAGACGACTCATCATTGAGGTCGCTTTAGAAGAAAGCCGGGTTGCGGCTTTGGTTTTATGGTGTATTACATGTATTAGAATTCTAAAATTTTAATATATGTTGTATAAGTGTTGACTGAATTTATCTATGCCAAACTACATGTAAGTTCATGACATTATTACCAAAGGACTATTAATTAATCCTCATCAAATATATCATGGAACTTGGTTGTCTTAAAACAAACCAAATACACTCGAAAGTAATTTATTTTCAAATTTTAGTTTAAGTATGATATCCCGTGTAAGTACCGGTGTCGATTGGGGCACAAATGGACATAAGTCCAGATATCGATCCCACAGGGATCTCAAGAATTCAAAATCAACTACCCCGACTACTCAAACTCCATACTATTTGAACGATAACATGATTTAGTATTTCAGCTAATAAACTGTAAGGTATACTATTACATGCAACAAAAAAAATGAACAATCAAATAAACTGAAATCTAATAATAATGAATAAAGAATAGATAAGGAAATAAATGGAAACTGCATAGTCATCGCTTATGTAACACATTTAGTCAATGCTATTGTGAAGATCAATTCGTTGTTAACACCGGCACTTTACTTCAGGGATTTCAGATTTTAGAATCAGCCCAAGGCTTTAATAAGATACTGATTTCTCCCAAACTACACACATTTCATTATCTAATTTTTCCTGCTTCTATCGAATACAGGGAACGAGATAACTACTTTTTAAAAGGGACTCCCTAACTGCATTTTCTTCGTTGCAATACTCACCCATTTTACAGACTGTAAACCTTAGCTCCCAAGTTATTGGTCAAGCAAGGATATACAACTTCCAAGTTACTCTTCCTCAAAATTAAAATAGATCACCCTCTCCTCGATTAGATCTCACTCTAACACTGATCGATTTACAATTCGACCGAGGTGAACTCTTCGCTTGTTTAAATTGATAACTCATTCAACTCATTCTTGATTTCAAGTGAGAAGAGGATTTATCAAGTAAACTTACAAAGCTCATTAGATCTCTAATAGCAGGTTAATATACCTTCAAAGAAATATTCATAACTCCCAGGATTGTCATCTCTGTGTCACTCAGAGGACCTCCTAGAAATCAGAGCAATGAAACAATTCTTAACGGGTATAAGAGACTGATATTCAGATCAAGAAAATTTAACCCAAAAACTGAAAGTAAATTCATAACTGAAATTTGCAATTTGCTAGAAACAACTACAAGAAAGATAATTTCTGACAATAGCATTCACTTAATGGAAGCTGGGTTCCTCAATTACTGAATTACACACTACAAAAGATTCTCCGATCATAGGAATAACTCGCATTATGAAACTGGCTGATTCAAAATGCGTAAATCAGTTCGAACTTCCAAACATTCCGTAGTAATTTGGCGAAACAATTCAGATTCACCACAGAAACGATTACATCCAATTCCAGAAAAGAAAATGAAAACCAAAACGATATATCTAATCTAATCTCTAACTATCAACAATGAAGAAAAGAAAAGAAAATAAAACTAAAAAGAAAAATAAAGAAAACGAAGCCTTCACCATCTTGCATCTCTCGCTCCGTGTCGCCTACCTACTTTAATGAAATGGGTACCGCTGCATTTATGTGGTTCCTCGCTGGCCATAATCCTAATGTCTTATTTTGTGGATCACTTCCAAGTAACCGCCCAAACTACCTTCAAGTCGCGACTCGCCTTGTCGTGACATCATCTATGTCGCGACATCGATCTCACACGCGACATCAACTTACTCTATGTACCAATTGGTCATTCATGATGTCGCGACATCAATATCTTGTCGCGGACATCTTTCTCACGCCTGTGTTTCAATTGTTCCCTCCCGATGTCACGATATCAATATCTTGTCGCCACTTCACCAGTCATCCGTAGTCTCAATGATAGCCGGGATGTCGCTTATTATCAATCTCGTCGCGACATCATTTTATGGAACTGCAGTTTCACCGTCAGCTTCATGTCACGCGACATCAATCTCTCGGCGCGACATCGCCTTATGTCTCCGAGTTTTCACTGATGGTTCTCATGTCACGCATATCAATATCTTGTCGCGACATCTCTTTATGGCTCGCAGCCTTGATCTCGGAACAAAGCCCTAATGTCGCGACATCGACAGGTCTTGTCGCGACATCACTTTATGAAGCTTCATCCTTCAATCGAGCAGTCTTTGCGGTCGCGACTTCGATCTCTCGCAGACTCAACTTAGTTCTTCCGAACTTTCAACTCGGTTATTTTGTGTCGCGATAACACCTCTATCGCGACATCTAGTCACGCCTTCGCAGATTTCAATCGATCTCTCCCGATGCGCGAGCCTCGATCCCACGTCGCGATACATCGCCCAAGTCGCGTGTACTTTTAACTTGCGGCTTTTCTCTCGGATGTCGCAACATCAATATCTTGTCGCGACTTCACTTCATGACACTGCAACTTTGAACTGTGGTTCCTGATGTCACGACTTCGATCTCATGTCGCGACAACAGTTCAATTCTTCACAGCTTTCACATGATCAAGTCTCATGTCGCGACTGGAGCATCTGCGGATCCCCGCCGACCGTCAGATTTCCTTCACTTCCCCTCGACATGTCGCGACCATCATCGGATCGTGTAAACCCCAAAATCGCAGCATTAGTTAACCGGGGCCATTTCATTTCGCCCGCTATTTTCCGCATTTTTACTCCGCCGCCATCGTGATTTTTCAATGATTTTCTTCTTTCTTTTATACTTCCCAAATAACAATTTGGTGAGTTTCTTCATATTCTGCATCTTAATTATTCCTTTTACAATAAAATCAATTAAAATGGACTAAAAATAGATGACTTTTAAGCTCATCAAACTCCCCCAAACTTAAAGTTTTGCTTGTCCTCAAGCAAAGAAAAAGAAAAAATTGTTTGTCCTCAAACAAAATAAAAGAAAAAATTTTTAAGGACATTTTTCTCTGATTTCGTCCTGCAGTGGCATCCAATTTAATTGAAATGCAAGGCATGCATAATTTTCTGTACATCTAGCTTCAAGTCCAAATTCAAGGTTGCCCTACTTTATGCTATGCAAAACTAAATCGTTGAAATTGTTTTACAAACAATATATTCATTAGATCCCGTTGAATAATGGATTATTTTCCTTTCATTTTCATACCGAGTCATTTAACTCCCTAAAAAGTTCTTCAATTTTGATTGCTCTATTCTTCCAAATTCCATAGGCTTCTTGTTTTTCATATCGATCTCCACTAATGAGGTGATTTTTAAATTCTTCAAGATCAATCGCCCATTATATTGTTGAAGCCTGGGTACGGGTGTGGATGGAAGGAATTTTTAGGTTAAGATTACCCTGAACATTTTCTCTTATCTTCTGCCCTTTCTTTCTTATAGTCTCTCTAATAAACTCCCTAAACTTCATGTTCAGGGGATACCCTTTGATTTCTTCAATCTAACTGTATGCCCCCTATTTCACACTTGTAATTTCACTGGGGAATTTTCCTTAGTTTGTTACCACTCAGGGATAGTGCAATGTTTTAACTTTTTAGGCTTTCTAACACTTCAAATGAACTTCGTGGGTTAGTAGCTCCCATGTACTGTGATGGCATTAGGCAATAGGTGTCGAACACCCCTAAGAACTTAATTGTTCAAGAGAGTTAGGCCACAAGATAAAACTTATCCCTAGAAGCCTTCTTTTATGTTGCATTTTATGCTCTTTGTTTTTTTTTTCTTTTCATTCCCTTTTTGAGTTCCTCAAAAACATATACTCCCCCAAACTTCATTTTCTTCTTCCTTCGACTTCCCGGGTAATCATTGGTTCCCATCAAGGATTGATTTTTCCGATGGGTCAGGTTTCCATTGGCTTATTTTTTGAAAAATCGCCTTGTTTAAATTTCAATTAATGGAACTAAGGTATATGCATCAAAGATATTAATAGGATGGCTAGAATGGCTCGTAAACTATCCAAGAACGGCCCGCATCATCTCGTCACCGTATCACCTAGATTTCGCTCAATCAAAATCTAACAAATTTAACTGGATTGAACAGCTGTGACTAACCATAAGGAGCATTCGACCATTTTTATTGATGAGTAGCAAAGCACTGGGATATTCAATGTGCCTGACTTATTTGCTCATACCACAAACTCAAAAATATGTTTGCTCCTTCTATCAGATACCTTCCTCTATTCTGGACTTATCAGTTAAATATAAGTAACTTTTGAACCTTGTGTTTCAATTAAACTATATTCATTTTGTCCTTATTCTTCAATTTTTCCGCATTTCAGCTTATTCCTAATATAACTGCTTCATTCAATTAAGCTCATGATCTCTCATCAGTTTTTATTCTGGAACTATTTCCTACTTTAATTTCCTAATCATGCACCCACAAAGCAACACAACATTGAACAATCAAATTCAAAATAGCACACAACAATTCAATTTAAATTTCTTATTTTATTTCTGATTCATTTGCAACTGTTGGATACTACAGTAATGGATAAGGATGGTAAGGAAGGTTAGGCAAAGAGAAGGCCCATTTTTCTTTTCGAAAGATAGCAAAACATATGATCCAGGTCTAAAGTATTCAAATGAGCCGGGAATGAAGGGAATTTAATTTCTTTCCTTCTCTTCTGGTTTCCCCTCCAATCTGTTCTTCAATGAAAATCTCATTAGAGAGATCAACTTTCTTGTTCAGCGCATCCTGCCTCTCCCCCAAGCCATTCATTGTATTCTCCATTTCAGTCATGACTTCCAAGAATTTAGAAAGATTGTTGTTAATCAAATCCAAGTTTTCCAGCCATTCCTTCTGCCTGTAGGATTCAGCCTCCCATTGCTTTTTGTCTCTATCATTCATTTTGTTTTCAAACTCCTCCAGACTTGTATAAGAATTCTCAAGCCCTTGATTTGCTCCCCAAATTTGGTTTCATGCTCTGTATCTTTTTTCTCTATCAATGCTAGGAGTTGAGAATCACGCTCAAACTGATTGTTATAAAAAGCTTCATGACTTAGTTTGAGCTTCAGAATGTGATTGGTGACTTTCCTTCATTTCCTTTCCTTAAAATCTTCACGCCCAAAAATTTTTCATCCTGTCTCTTTCCTGTCAGCTTCTCTCCACTGTTGTTCTCTTCTCTTTGTAGTCCCACCTCATGCCTTCTTTTCTTTCTCGGCTTAAATTTCTCTTCCTCCCATTACCGGTCTCTTCTTTCAATTCTTCATACACGCCTCTCTCGAATTCTCCTGCTTTAGGTTCCACTCCTTCTCTCTTTCTTCTATTCTCTTGTAATGCGGCATCAAGAGCTTCCAAAATATCGAGTTGTTCTCAGGCTCCTCTTGAGCTTTCATGTTGGAAATTTCGTTTCGCACATGCGAGGAGAACCGGCTGGCGTAATGGAGAAGTCTATCGGGCTGCCTTCATCCCCGCCTTCTTCATCAAGGTTCGCAAACATGTAATCAGTCATATCGTGAGTTCTCCTCGGGTGCTCAGCCCTTGATTAGTGCCCTCCGAGTCTCCTTTCTGGTCCTTCAAATTAGCTCCCACCTCCGTCCCTGCCTCGCACTCCCTTTTCCCTCCGGTTTCTGGCCCTTCGTTAACTCCCGCGAAGGAGCCGGTGAAGCCTCCTGGGCATTTTCCATTCCTAAATCCCTTCACCCCAAATTCCTTCAAGCATAGAACAAAGAATTGCTGCCGCAGGAATAAAACCTCTTTTGTTCCTTCATGATACCTCATGATAGAATTTAATTAACAACTTACACTGATCCCTAGATCCCTTAGGAATGGCATACAAGCAAAGATACCTTCTTGTTCTCTCACTGTGCACAAGTGTTTTGTTGGAACCAAAACAGACGCTAGGAAGTAAAACCATACCTTCACTTCCCTGCTGAGGCTTCCCGTTTAGAGTTCTCGCTTTCTCCTCGTCTAATCGCACCCTTCCCACCATGAGCTTCTACAATCTTCAAAGTCGCCTTCCAAAGTTTCGAATTTGAACCATGCTTGTGCACCGCCATGCCATGTGCATCGTTGATGGCCTTAGCTTCATATGAAAACCTAGACTCCTCTAACACAACCGCTTCCATCCTTCCTTCCCACCACTTGAGTAGAAACCTCTACCAATGCCGGTATAACCCGATTCGTGTCCCGCAGACTCTCCCATCCTCTCTCGCTCTATCACTCCTGAAGGAGGCGATTGTGGTTTTTGAATTTCGCAGTCAAACCCTTGTTAGCATAATACTCTTCCACTGAATAAGCTTCTGCCCGAGACGAAATCTTCTACTTCTTCTTCTTCTCTCCCTCTTTCCTTTCCTTTTCTGCTCTTTCGAAGTCACGGAGCTGGGTGTTTCGATGGCACCTCTCCCAGCTTGTTCCTTCCGACGAATCTCATCCCCGACTGCTCCTGCAAGTTTCTTCTTCGATTGTTCATGTTCCCTCATAATTCGTCTAGGTTAGGGACTAGGTGGAAAATTCAAATTACTGAAGCCAGAGAAAAAGCCTTTTTCAAGGTTAGAACGCCAGGTTTTCTAGGGTCAGATTTAGAAGGATGACGAAGGTGAATAGTTATGTAGGCTGAGTGAATGAGAAAGTTTCTACGTAATTCAATCAATGTTCAGGCTAATTAATGCTTCAATTAAGACATGTCGCGACTTCAATTCCGCTTCTTATTCGAGATCACTAAATTTGGTGGCTTTTTGAAATGAGTATTGGCACTTGTCGCACTTATGTCGCGACATACCTAGATGTCGCGAGACAACACAAGTTTTTCTAGAAATTGTTTGATGTCACGACATCCTTTTCTATTTTGAACTTAATTCGCTGTCGCGAATTCACAGTGGTGTCGCGACATGTACCTTCTTCCTTCAAAACTCACACATTACCTTTTCAAAATACCACGATATCAATGTTGCGTCGCGACATCACTATGTCGCGACATAACCCTTCGTCAGCGCTCTCTAAACCTCTTAACTCATCGATCTTGGCAACTTTTTCTTATTGCTCCAACCCTTTTAAGCAATTCATCGTATCTCCAAGCAAAGATTTAACAAGCAATTTGAATATATCTATGCACTGGGTTAGGATTGCTACCCCCTTTTCATGTGGTGCCTTTTCTTCGCAAGCCGGAATTGTTCTCGTGATTTCGCCATTCATGTCTCAACCTTGTGTGTGTTCTTTACACGCAAAATTCAAGCAAAATCTACCTTAAACTTCAATTACGAAACATTAACTCAATCCTAAAAACAAATCAACTAATTTAAGCAACTAAAAGAAAATATTTAAAACTTAAAACCGTAATTAAATCCTTTGAGTCATCCCATTAGCCGTTTAATTCAGTCCTTAGCCGGACTCACAAGCCAGGGTACTTCATATTTTTCCTCAAGAACCAAATTGAGTTCTTCATTTTCCTCTCTTCCTCGTTTAGATAATGTTAACTTCATTCATCGACCTTGAATTCTTCCCCATTATCGCCTTCAAAGGTCACCGGGCCCAAATGTAGTACTTGACACCACTGTGTATGGCCCACTCCAATTGGATTTTAATTTCCCTTGAAATAATTTCAGTCTAGAGTTAAACAGCAGAACTTGTTCCCCTGTTCTGAACTCTTTTCTCAAAATTCTCTGATCATGCCATTTATTTGTCTTATCTTTGTATATTCGAGCATTGTCATAAGCTTCATTTCATTTTTCCAATTCGCATAAAGCCGAGTAGTCTTTCTTCCTGTGTGCTCTTAAAATCGAAGTTTAACTTGATGGCCCACATTGCCTTGTATTCTAATTCAAGAGGTAGGATGACATTGTTTGCCAAAAACAACTCTTGTATGGGGGACATTCCAATGGGGTTTTCAGATAGCTCAGAAGCCCAAAGGCATCATCAAGCTCGAAGACCAATCCTTCCTCACAGCTCACGCCTTTCAAGTATTCTCGATCTCCCGTTTGGAAATTTCGCTTGTCCATCGGGTCATGGATGATAAGCTAAACTCATTACATGCTTGATCCCATACTCGCTTCATGATTTTTGCAAATATTTCCGTTTTGCAAAATGGGTTCCCCATCGCAATGATGGTTCAGTAAGCCCACCGCTTCAAAATATTATTTCAAGAAACTCACAATCAGATATTAGCATCATTCCTGACAAGCCATCGTTTCCACCCATTTGAACGTGACCATCGCTAGCAGTATGTATAGGTTTCCAAATGAAGGTGGGAAAGGTCCCATAAAATCTATTCCCTAAAGATCAAAAATTTGTATCACCATAATACCTCAGGGCATTTCATTCCTCGGGCCGCGATATTCCCAATCTTTGACATCTATCACACAATTTAACTCCACTCAAAGACAATCTCGAAGATAGGGCCAACAAAACTCGATTGAGCATTCATGAAATGCTCTTTCCGTAAAAATGTCCCCCATATGGTGATGCATGGCATTCATCGATAATGTTGCCTCGTTTCACTTTCCGCACACATCTTCTTATTATCAAGGTCGATCTCTCTTAAATAATAGTGGGTCATCCCAAATATAATACTCCGCTGTCACCCAGTTTCCTTCGTTGGTAGCTGAATTCAAGGCATTACTCCACAGCCGATAATTTATACATCAAGATACCATGGAAGTCGAAGGAAACCTTAAACAATTGCTCATCCGGGAAGTTCTCTGCTAACATCACATTTTCTTCTCTTCACAAGTTTTTCTACCTTTTGACAAGTGATCAGCTATCACATTGTCACATCCCTTTATCCTGATTTCCAAATCAAACTCCCTAAATAAAGAAAGACTCCACCTTATCAATCTGGGCTTAGCTTCCTTTTCGACATCAAGTACTTTCGATCACGATGATCATTGAATTACACATGAGATCCTAAAATGTATCGTCTAAATTTTTCACAAGCAAATACTATGGCTGCTAGCATCCTCTTTTCGCTGTTGAGTAGTTCTCTTGTATTTCATTGAAGGTCTTACTAGCTGAAGATATGGCCCTCGAATACTCTCTTTCTTCGCCTAACATAGCCTCCCATGGAAAATCAATTTCGGCATCACACATTATTTCAAATCCTTGATTCCATTCTGGTGCAGCTATTATAGGTGCTTGTACCAATCTGATCTTGATTTCATCAAAAGCATCCTTGCAGGAGTCATCAAAATTGAACCTTGTATCCTTTTCCAGTAATCTGCATAGTGGTCTGGCTATTTTTGAAAAGTCTTTGATGAATCTCCTGTAAAATCCAACATGCCCCAAGAAGCTTCTTACTCCTTTACTCTGGTAGGTGGTGCAAAGAGTCTTGATAATGATACCTTAGATCAAGTCAACTTCTAAATTCAAAGAAATAGTAAATTTTATGCCTGAAGAACAATACCTTATGTTACCATAAAACGGCATTTTTCCAATTCGCCATCGCTTGTCTCGCATCTTTGAAGTACTCAAGCTCCGCATTGTTTAAACATTGATCAAAGCCGATCCATATTACGTGAAAATCATCCATAAAATTTCCATCACTTCTTCAACTAAATATGAGAATATAGACATCACGCACCTCCGAATGGCCGAGTATTACATGTTCAAATGGCATCCTCTTCCTCAAGGCAGCGTACCATAAGGGCATGTGAACGTGGTCTTCTCGCTGACCGGCAATAGCAACTGATGGTATCCCGAGTACCCATCCGTAAAACAAAAGTAAGGGTGTCCCGCTTAACCCGTCCAACATCCTGATCAATGAAAGGCAAAGGAAAATGATCTTTTCTGTCACGTGTTCAACTTCCTATAATCAATGCTATTCCCTCCATCCTCACACCGCTCTCGTTGAATCAATTCATTTTTTTCATTTCGATCACAAGATACCCCTTTGGAACCACATGGACCTGGCTCACCCAAGGACTATCTCAATAGCGTAGATAAAACCAAAGATTCAACACCTGAGTACCTCCTTTCTCGACTACTTCCCTTCATCACTCGGGAGATCGCCTTCCTCCGATGTTCATGCATGGTTCAAGTCTCTTCTAGCAGTAGAATCTTTATATGCAAATTGTTGGACTGATACCTCTTCAAATTTCTTCTTAATTAATTCGTTAGTGATTCTTTATGCTTCCTTAATATTTTCAGCAATCTTTGTTCCTCAGCATCACTGAGTCTGGCTGAAATGATCACTGGTTTTTTTCTTGGTAATTCTAAGTAGGCATACTTTAAATGACATGGCAACTCTTTCAAAACTAGCCCTTCTGTACTGGTCTCTTGATGAATTTCCTCTTTTTCACTATTTTCCCCATTATCTTTTCTGTTTTGGTTCAAGCTCAACACAGTTTCTATAGAATGAAAACTGATGTATGGAAATTTACGATATCTTCGCATACCGGGAATCTATCTTTTCATTGATAAAAACTGAGTATTACAATCATTGTTATCGGTTGGAAGTAGAGACAAAATCAGCTACATTGCAACCTTCCGTCTCGTCTATATTTTGCATACTTTTGACTGCTAAAATGCCAGCCTTCTTCTCCAACCTCAAGATCGTAACTCCTTTTGCAGCGTCAATCAGTAAGGCCTCCAAAGAGCTAGAATGGTCTTCCAATAGTAGTACTTGTGAATCTTCTTCCATGTCCACGATTTAAGCCCATAGGAATACAAACTTCCAACAAAGGACCAAACACATCTTCACCCACCCTTCAAAGTTTACCATCGATCCGTCTCACATTCAAGAGGTCAGCCGGGAGTAAGCTCCCCAAACTTCTAATTTCGCAAATGTAAAGAGGCATCGATTGATACTAAACTCGAGTCACAAAGAGCTTCCCCCGGAATTCCATTCTCCAACAATACAAGGAATTCAGAAACCTCCCGGGTCCATCTTTACTCGGTAGTTCTTTCCGACATCGGCAGACCAAGTATGGCAGCGAGATTCACTATTCCTTCTTCTACTATTTTTCTTTTCGCTTCAAGATGTCCTTCAGAATTTTGCATAAAGAGATTCCAGTCACCACTTCAAAGAAAAGGCATACCGATTCCAAATTTTCTGAGTTTTCAAGAACTCCTGCAACCAAGCCCTCCATCTTCGACTTCGCAGCCTTTTGTGGAAAAGGGACGCGGTGCTTTGATCCTGATGCCTCTCTTTCTACTCTTTCTTTGTCATTCTCCAAAGGTTCTCTTCTTTCTTGGTTCTCAAGTACTTCTTGTCGCCAAATTTTTTCTTTCATCTCTAACTCCTTCCCACTCTAAGCCGCATGCCTGACGTGCGCCTTTCGGTTTTTCCACTGTGTCACTGGGAAGGCATCTTCCTCCGGGTTTTTGCGGTTGGTGGCCACTGCCCTACTTTTGTGTCTCCGTGTTCTTCAGTGGATGACAGAGAAATTGAATTCAGAATTGGTAGCAAACAGGCTCAATCTTCCAAACTTTGCTCATGAGGTTCAATGTGCCTTTTATTATCCCCTAGCTAAATGCAAAGATCTGCTCTCAAAAGGATAAATCCTCTCGACCTATATTCCTGCTTCTCAGGCTCGATTTCCTCGCTTACGTCGCCGAACTCAGGGCCAAGCCATAACCCTAAGGGAGGGTTCCTGCCCATGCCTCGGGGCCCTGTATCTCTCCACCATAAGAGAAATTTCACGGTTCTGTCGGGGTATAAATGTGTCGGAAGATTAGCATTGGGTTTAAAATGGTAGTTTCTTTGCTCACCCAGATAATTAACCTCTTCAGCATCATAAAATTGTTCTTTTCAGACTCTCCTCACATTTCCTTCTCGGGAATAATTCTTCAATAGCCCTATTTCAAGGAAATGTAAAGGCTCTTCTTCTTCTCCTTGTCTAACCCTGTGTGGCTAATGGCAATCCAACTCGCCTCCATGGCTGTCATCTTGCTCAGCTCCATGATCCCCTTCTCTCGTTGTTTCCTCTTGAAAGCCTTAAGAGTTTTCATGTTACATCTAAATAAAGTCTTCGACACTTTTCGCCTCTCTTCGCGACTTTTCGGTTGAATGCTCCACAACATGAAGCATCAATGATCCCTTTGATATATCATTCAAGGCATGATATACAATGTCCATCCAGTCTTCAGATCTATCCCATGTATTGGACATCTTCAAAGAACCGCTTGAATCTTCCCAAGCTACATACAGGCTTTCATCTTCCCCCGGCTGGAACACAATGATTTCCCTCCTTCTTTATGTGGCGGAGTCGGAGGAAGAATCTAACTAAGTAGTTCTCAACTAACTCCTCCCAAGTATCAATTTAAATCCCATATGGTAATGATTCATACCATGCACTGGCCAGATCTCTGTAGAGAATGGGAATATGCAACTTGATGACTTCCCCGGTCTCACCCCATTCTCAACCCCACCAGATACAACCATCCCGAGAAATCTTCCCAGTGCTCAAGCCAGTCTTTCATGGATGACCAAGAACTGACAAGTCGTCGATCATTGTAATCTCGCGGCTGGCTTCGGGCTCAAAATTATTGGCATCAACCGCAGTCGGCCTCGATTGTTGAGCATTCATCCCAGATAATCGCCCTGTGGCCTCCATCAGACGGGATTTGAGGTCTTTAGCTTCTTCTATATGTACCTCATCCCGTCCCGCCTTCATCCGCCATGGCTGAGTTTTCCCGCCTCGATCTTCTGCTTCCAGTGTCCTCTCTAATTCTGTCACTGAATCAGATCGTTGTTCCGCTTCCTATGCATTAAAAATTTTGTCCTCGAAATCAAAACACACTTACATTAATAGATTAGTTTTGTCAACAAATATTTCAATCATTTGTTAAAGATTAGTGGCCAAAATATCCACTGCTGAAGTTACTTTTGTTCTTTTCCTTTAAAAATGTCCAAATTAGTATTTCCTTCTTTCATCCTGAATATTGATTTACTCGAATTCTTTCGATCCTTAATCTGCGCCATAAAACTTGTCGACTGAATTTATCTATGCCAAACTACATAAGTTTCATGACATTATTACCAAAGGACTATTAATTAATCCTCACAAGAAATATATCATGAAACTTGGTTGTCTTAAAACAAGATAAACCAAATACACTGAGTAATTTATTTTCAAACTTTAGTTTGGCATGATATCCTCGCAAGTGCATTGTGTCGATAAGTAATAAATGGACATAAGTTCAGAGATCGATCCCACAGTGGATCTCAAGAATCTAAAACTAACTACTCCCGACTAATTAAAACTCCATACTATTTGAACGCGATAACATGATTTAGTATTTCACGAATAAACTGTAAGGTATACTATTACACGCGAAAAAACGGAACATTCAAATAAACTGAAATCGGCAATAATGAACAAAGAAATAGATATGAAATAAATGGAACCGATAAATTATCGCTTATGTAACACATTTAGGTCAATGCTATTGTGAAGTATCAATTCCCTGTTAACATCAAGTAATTTCTTACTGTGGATTTAGATTTTTAGAATCATTCAAGGCTTTAATAGTACAACCGATTTCTCCAACTAAGCACATTTCATTATCTAATCTTCCCGCTCTCTCGAATACAGTGGAACTGGGATAAATTCATTTTTAAAAAGGACTCCCCATCTCAAGTATTTTTTTCGCAATACTTCATACTCCATTTTACTTGGATCAGAACCTTAGCTCCCAAGTTATTGGTCACAAGGATATACAACTTCCAGTTACTCTTCCTCAAAACTAAAATAGATCACCTCCTCGATCAGATCTCGCCCAACACTTGATCGGGATTCACAATTCGACCGAGGTGAACTCTTCCGCTTGTTTAAACCGATAACTCATTCAACTCATTCTTGATTTCAAGTGAGAAGAAGATTTTATCATAAATCCATAAAGCTCATTAGACCCTAATAGTGTGTTAATATACCTTCAAAGAAATGATTCATAACTCCTGTGGATTGTCATCTCTCGTGTCATCAGGACTCCTAGAAACGTGAGCAATGAAACAATTCTTAATCTGCATAAGAGACTCCATATTCGTATCAAGAAAAATTTAACCCAAAACTGAAGTAAATTCTTAACTGGAATTCGCACTTGCTAGAAACAACTTACAAAGAAAGATACTGACACAAAGATATCACTTAATGGAAGCCGGGTTCCTCAATTACGACTACACACCACAAAGATTCCTCCTCATCATGAATGAACGACATGAACCGAAGGATTCAAAATCCAGAAATTGTCTGAACTTCAAACATTCCAGGTAGTAATTTGAAAAGAAATGAATTCTGTATTCAGCTCCGTCGCAAAACGATTACATCCAATTCCAGAAAAGAAAACGAAAACCAAAACGATATATCTAATCTAATCTCTAACTATCAACAATGAAGAAAAGAAAAGAAAAGAAAACTAAAAAAAAAAATAAAGAAAATGAGCTCTTCGCCTACCCGCACTTCCGTCTGTCGCCGCCTACCACTGCGAACGAAATGGGTAGTCACAGATGATAGGTTCGGGTCAATATAATCCTAATGTCTTATTTTGTGGATTTCCAAGTAACTGGCCCAAACTACCTTTCAAGTCGCGACCTCAGTTTCCTTGTCGTGACATCATCTATGTCGCGACATCGATCTCACATCGCGACATCAACTTACTCTATGTAGCCTTGAATTGGTCATTCGCGATGTGTCGCTTGTACATCAATATCTTCACGCGACATCTTCACGCCTTCGCAGGTTTCAATTGTTCCTCCGGATGTCGCCATGATCATGATCTTGTCGCCGACTTCACTTTCGTGTCATCCAGAGTCTTCTGACTGATAAGTTCTTTGATGTCGCGACATCAATTTCGCTCGCCACATCATTTTATGGAACCTGTGAGGTCAACGGGTCGTCTATGTCACGCGACATCAATCTCTTGTCGCGACATCAGCTTATGTCTCTGGAGTTTTCACTTGATGGTTCCTGATGTCGCGACATCAATATCTTGTCGCGACATCTCTTATGGCTCGCAAACTTTGATCTCGTCGTCTTGACGTCGCACATCGGCATCTTGTCGCGACATCGCCCAAGTCTGCGCAGCCTTTAACTTGTGCTCCCGATGTTCACACATCAACACTCCTTGTCTACTTCACTTCATATAACGCACTTTGAACTCGCGGTTCTGTGTTCACGATTTCGATCTCATGTCGCGACAACAAACAGCTAATTCTTCATGCTCTTCTACATGATCAAGTCTCATGTCACACCATATTCAGGATCCCCGGCCGCGACTCGCATCGATTTCAATTTCCATGTCGCGACCATCACTGGATTCCGTAAACCCCAAAATCGCATTAGTTAACCAAATATTTCTGCATTATCTGCTATTTTCTCGTATTTACTCCTGCCATCGTGATTTTCAATGATTTTCTTTCTTTTCTTTTATACTTCCCGGAAATAAATAAATTTGCAGTTTCTTCATATCTCTCGCATCTTAATTATTCCTTTTACAATAAAATCAATGTAGTGATTGACTAAAATGATACTTTAAGCTCATCAATAAGAGTAAAATTTTAACTCTTGTAACTATGGTGTATAGTTGGTATGTTTATGAGTATTGTTTTATGGGCCCAAGTGGTCGTCAGGACTCATGATATTTGATGCTCGAAATGCGACAAAGAATGCAAGCAGATTCATATGCGAGACTCAACTGATTTTCGTGAGTGGTGCTTCCGCAACCCGACATTCACTACTATTCCGCGGGTTGATGGGTTGTCAACTGAACCCCGGGTTTGGGGCGTCACACCCCTATTTTACCTTATCAATAAATCCTCACAATTGAAAACTCCCACCATCTTTTTCCGACTTCTTTTCTAGTCCTCATCTTCTTAAGAATGAGTGATAAATTTTTCTCATAAAATCATTCATTTATATCTCTTTTCTATCAATTTATTTCTTAAATAATATGGTTATTTCATATACATATGAGTTTTGCTTCAGTTTTTTTCAGGCTTTCATCATGTTATCATGTTTGATTTTGTATGTCGCCTTGTCATGATTTTGGTTTTTATGTCGTTACAATATATTTTTAATATTTCTTCGGGCCTTCGCCCTTGCTTTGCGACATTTTATTTATTTGTGGGTAATTCAGCTGGGCAAATCATATTTGATCGAACAAAGACAACAAGAGTCATGTGTATTCTACCACTACAAGATATCAAATTCAAGTGCTTGAGCCGACGATATGTTATTAAATCAAGTAATTATTTCATCTTCTATGGTTTTATACTATATTTGTATTTATCAATGTATTGCAGTTTGATACAATAAATTATTTATTTTTCAAACAAAGTATATAGACCCTTTCGCTTCACATATTCTTTTTTTGTTCACATATTATATTATCAGATATTTTTTATTAAAAAAGGAAATAAAATTATTTTAAAATTTTATTTATTTTATTGATTCAAATAAAATTAATTGAAGTAGTTATTTGACTTGTATTAAAAATATGGTACTTGATTAGTGTCCAAAAAGTACAATTTTGAACCCTATATTATATAGGTTTTGAGTACTTTTTTGTGCATTAATCTATGTCATTTATACCTAATTAAAGTGTTCTAGTCTTCTTAGTAACACTTATGCCTTTTAGAGAGTATTGCTGTTTTCAGAGGTTGCACTTTTGGAGTTCAATGCTCGATGAATGATGAATCAGTGAAGTTTGAATTCAAGTCTCAAAATGCATCAATCAGCCCAAGAATCAATGAGAAAACCAAGGCAAAGTGAAGAAAATTCAATGCAGTTGAAGGCAGGATGAAAAGCAGTGAAGAATCAACAATGCAGGGATTTTCGCTAGAGTTGCGAAAATTTTCGCTAGGATTGCGAAAATTTTCGCACAACCCAGCTTAAAATTCCCGCACCTTACCGAAAACACAAAATTCGCTAGCCACTCAAAATTCGCTTAGCCAATCGTCTCAAATAAAATAATCGATTAAGCCACAATACCTTCGCGCTTAATAAATTCGCTAGCTAGCGAAATGCCCACCCTAACGAAATTTCGCTTTCGCTTAGATTCGTTGATTTCGGGCTAGTTAGCGAAATTCCTCACTCCCAATGAAATTAAATGCCTCGCCATGCTTTGTAATTAATGCAAACCGCCTCCAAACTTGGTGTATTACTTAATTGTCCAATAACTTAGCCAATTTCATAGGTTTTTTGGTATTTTCATACCTTGAGGAGGCCTATATAAACCCCTCTTGTTTTGTAAGAAAGTATGAAGAATTGAAGGAACAATTTGGGAGAGGAGAATTTTGTAAGTTTTTATTTTTGTAAATAAAGTCTTTTATTTTAGGTTTTGCTTTTATTTTCTCTCTTTCTCTCTCTTCTTCTTCCCTTTCTACGCTAAACACCCTCTCGAGGATGACAACTCAAGAGATGTCACGTTCCTTTCTTTGAAGAGAAGGAAGCTAGCTTCGTGGCGTAAGTATATGCATGTCGGGCCCTCTTGTATTAAAAGTTACTGGGGAGAATAAGAGATTTTAATACTCTTATTCTCAAAACATATTGCATAACATGGGATGTTATTGATTCGCCAATACTTCCATGCTTTAGGATGTAGTGCCTTGTAGTGAGAGATGCACTGTTCTGGGATGGTCCTTACGAGCCTCCGAGATAACATTTACATGTTGTGGTTCTTCAAATTTAGTATAAAATAACATTTACGCTTATTATTTCGCTAATATCTCCATGCTTGTGGATGAAGTGCTCTGGGTGAGATGCACTCAGAAGTTCTTTAGATGGTCTTACGAGCCTTCGAAATGATAATTTAATGTTAGGTTTTAAAAGGGGCCATAACTCGCATACTACCTCAGACACTCAACAGAAATACTCCATGGGTGAGGTTTAAGGTTAAATATAGATCCGGTTATGCCATGGACTATAGGTTGCATGTCATAACGCGAGGATAAAACCCGAGGACACTTGTTTGCCCTAACTTGCCAAGTTAGTAACCTAAATCTTCAAAGTTAACTTTTTCACACTTAAATTTCAGTTTTTACAATTCTCAGTTTCCAAACCATTCCCACTGTTTTTGAAACACAATTCCAAAGAGTCCAAATAGAAAGCCTTACCTTCATGCACTGATGCAAACCATTTTTAGGATGAAAAACTCCATCCCTGTTCGACTTAGACTGCTATATCAGTAAAGAGCCTTGACTAATGCAAGTAGTAGGTAGAGCTTAGGTGTATATAAATTTTGTTGATTTTAGCTCAAATTTCTACTGTGGCACGATCGCATTTTTAATTATTTCCATCCGATTGTAATTTTGGTAAATTATAATAAATACATACTTTATGATTAATAACAAATTATTAACCCTATACATAATTATAAATCTAATTATTTTTAGATAAAAATTAACTTCAATTTGGTTTCATATTAATATAATAAAATTTGTATAAAGTAGAGTGAAGCTGTTGTCTTCAAAAGAAGACAATTATTAAAACGGTTTTTTTAACTATCTTTTTGAAACAGCTCGCCAACCACTCTTATTTTAAAATTCTAAAACTAATTGTTTTCTATTTCAGAAACATGTTATGAAAAAAAACACTATAAAAATCGAGTCTTAGGCAATCTTTGGTTTATGTTTTTGAAAACTGCTTTTGTAAATAGTTTTTGAAAACACCAAGAACACTATTTTTGTGTGCAAGCAAACATGATTACTTATGCGAAAGCGAGTACTTACTTGTTGAGCATCTGTGTGTTCAATGTTTGTGCAAGAAAGAGATTACTGCACCTGTACTTTGGAATCATAGTATGAACACCCTTCTTAGGTTTGAATATTCTCCATGATGTGAATTAGAGAGATGGTACTTCAAATAGTAACTTTTCAAGAAGGAAAAAAACTTTTTTTTTAATACATAGGGTGTCTCAAGTTCCTGTATTCATAGGAATCTGAGAATCCTTTTAAGGAGGCACATCCTTTGGATGTGTCTCATGGATTGCGGGCTCAAGGTCAAGCCTACTGGGGCAACCCACTTCCATAATCCAACATTTCCCACTTCACCCATGTCGAGCCGTCTATCACAAACTCATCTTAATAATTCAAATAGAGAATAATTCATGCAAGTGAACAGATCAGGTGGACTAAGCACACGATGGTGGAGCTCCAATACAAACCTTACATGTGCTAGAGACATCAACCTCAAAAGGAAAAAAAGTGCTTATTTATCTTTCTTAATAAATACGATCAAGTATTATTCAATCCATCAAGAATCCATACTATATCTTCTACAATTACTCCAAGATTCTGGGTTATTTCAAGCTATATTGCTTACATAACCCGACGATGAATACAAGTAATGAGTGTATAAGAAAATAATACTCTTTGTTTCGCCATCATACCAATGCTCTATTAAGCTGAATCATTCGATGACTATGAGATACATCCTAAAGATAGCCAACATTAACTCATCACATAATGATATAGTCAAAAGTCACAAAGGGTAACGAAAAATGAAATCCATATCTAGGATTTTTGGTACTCACATAGCGAAGAAGTAGGGATCCATTATCCCGCTTCCCAGTTGGTTGTCTAGCACATGTAGTATGAAATGCATACTATGGTGGAGTAACTCTTCTTTTGCCAAAAATTAAAAAGTGTATGCCATGATCTTTATTATAAAATAAATAACACCATATGAGTCTTAGTATTGTCACTTTTGACAACGCCAAACCTGAAACTTTTGTCTACACATTCAATAATGCTAAACAACAAGTTTCATACTCATTCCTCTAAATAGACTCATAGATGGTGGGGAAGGCATTCATATCAATTCATTTATAGAATCTCATCAATGCGACCTTGTAAGTAACAATGTGACCAAAGTCGCTTCTACTGCGCCTTAGTCATCTCAATCTTCGTCTCATCTCTACTCGCTCTATAGCACTAGAGGCAGTTACTCATGTGAGAGAGTCAATCAAGTTTATCGACATACTTCACTGAATGGAGCCGAATAGAATTTCCAAAATATTCATAAAAATAAATAAAATAAAATAAGCAAACCATTGAAACGCTTCTCATTTATTACAAGGAAAAATACAAGTGGTTTGTCAATATGTACAAATTAATCATCTCCTACATAAGCTCAGTATTTCAGATGTCTAACAATTGCATCCATCAGAATCAGTTCGTAAATGGATCAACTACCATTTTACTCTTAGGAATGTGTATCAGAACCACTTCATTTTGTGGGATCATGTCTTGACAAAATGATATTCGATCTGGATATGTTGGTCTTTCCATGATACTTCGGATCCTTAGTATTAGCTAACACAACCATACTATCACAATAATTTGTCATAGGTTCAAATGTAGTTTTAACGATTTTTAAGTGCTACGAAAATCTTCTTAACCAAACTACTTTCTATATAGAAGAGGAACATACTACATATTCAGCCTCCATGGTAGATAAAGCTATACAATATTTCTTCTTGCTACTCAATGAAATTGCACAATAATTAAGCAAGAATGCATATCAAAAAGTCGATTTATGTCAATCAAGATCGCCTTCCCAATCAGCATCTGCATATCCAGCTAAGCACAAATCCTTCCCTTGGTAGCACAAAACATAATATAATGTTATTTTCAAATATCTCAAATATTTTCTTCACTACCATCTAATGCTATGAACATGGATTAGATTGAAATCTCGCCATAAGCCTAAAAACGTAGTACATTCGACGCGCACATCATTACATACATCAAACTATACCAACAATGTCGAGTAAGGTACTTCGACATTTGTTCTTCATTATGCATAGTTAGGACACATATCTTATGACGCCCTACCCCGCAGGAACAAAGACACAAACAAAGGCACAACACAAAGGTATCGTGGCAGGTCTATCGCGCGCACAACTGCAGGCGTGCTATGCGCACTATTGCGCGAGTTGTGTGTGTTGTCGCGCCCTCGGATTGCTTACCCAAGGTGCTCATCGCCGCACGCCTCTACATTCCTAGCCCAAGCCCCTCCGCGACATGGGATTTATATCATGGCTGCAGAAGCCACAGGCAAATTGTCAGCTGAGAAGACTCTCTATCACTTACGTGCTTCGTACCGCCATAGTCGGTGCGCCACACACGCGTGGGTCCTTTGCGCTGCGCACGCTCGACCGTAGTGCGCACCACCGAGTGCACTATGTGCCTGCTGAGCACCGCTTACGCGCTGGTGCGCACTCCATTGCGCCACCCGCTGCGGATACGCCAAGCCGTGTCGCGACACAAGGCCTCCCAACCTTGACCACACCCTATCGAGACATAGTCCTCGGTCGCGACGTAGGGCTTGAGGAACTCTGTCGCGACAAAGAAAACCTCTGTCACGACCTAAGTCACTCAACATATCTGGGGACCCTATTGCAACATAGGAAGACTGTGTCGTGACATAGAGCCTGCTCTATTTCGTGCTAGGTTACCATTTCGCGCTGCAAGACGCACACCCAGCCAGCCAAGGCGCTAGGCCGTGGCCACACATGTGTGCGCCTAGAACCCCATTTCGTAGCATAGGAACCCGGCTCGTGACACAGCCCAAGCAAACCCCGTCACTATAGGATTCCTCCCGCCGCGAAGAGGAGCCAAATCGGGTAGTAGCCCCTTTCCTCGGTCCTCCCGCACTCTCGCTTACTATTTTCTTTTCCTTTCCAAAGCACCCTAAATTCAACATAAATTAGCCTTTTTATTACAAAGACTATGGGAAATCTGGAAGACTTGCCAAATTGTATTAATCATCAAAATGAGTCTAATTACAATTTTTCTTTTATTGCATACGGAAACTGGGTTTTTCGCCCAAAATTTACAAATCATAAAACAAAGCCGAGATTGGCCTTTTTCTTCACAACTGAGGTCTTGGGTGAGCTTCGTTCCCTGGCGTACCTCGAGTACCTGAAATTATTTTCGCACGACGGGGTGAGCAATGCCCAGTAGGAGAATTTTCCTACAAGGGTTACTCCCCACCTAAATGCACATGCAATGGAACTCAAACATCAATTCACATTCCATACAAATGCAATTTATATACATAATGATTCAAAGCCAGCGCATGAGATGAGACTCCCATGCCCACAACCGTAGTCCCATCGACTCACTCCTGGGCCACGTGCAACCGCTAAGCGCGAGAAAGACCATCATTAAGTGTTTCACCCCAATGACTCAACTCACTGGGGATCGACCTCCAATAGGCATTTGAATTTCATCAAATTTTGTGTGTTTTATTTATTCGGGCTAAGTGCTCATTTTTCTGTGTTCACATCGCAGATCAAGCCAGACGCCTTTCGACATTTTACGAGATTTCATTGCCTGATCATGTATACCACAAGTAAATTGGTCTTTAAAGTGTGATCTACCCTAACTTACTACGCCCAACACACGTATATGTATCTTTCTTTGTTTCTACTCTCGACTCACTACGAGTCCTCAATATGGACACTGTCCGTTTTGAGCCCACTGTACATTCACCAAGAATGGCGAATTTTTCCATGACTATGCACCCAAACCCGACTCGACACGATGTGACCATGCATATGAATACAATCATGCCATTTCATGTATACGACATTCATGAGTCATAGACAATTATATTTTTCTACAATATAATTCACATCTTGAAGCAATCCATGTTAATACATCAATTGAGCATGCATTAACAACATAATTTTCAATAAACTAATCATGTTATCTATTTTTGCACAACAAGGCCAACGACACGGACCAATTTTAGTCCAAGATCAAATTCTAGACGCTCCCAAAGCAGTCCTAAAATTATGGTTCTAGGGCTGTCCTAAAATAACCCTAAATTCTAGTTTCATTGTCTTAAAACAGTCCTTAATTTTAGTTGACTACTCTAAAACAATCCATATTTCCAAATTTTGACTGCTCCAAAACAACCCCCACATCCAACACTTTGTCCCATTTTTTTGGGACTGGAACGCACAACCATTTTCGCCACAAAACCCTAAACCATTTGAATGGCTCTTAGACAAGGATTAAACCAAGTAGGAGAAAAACCCTACCTCTTGGAGTTTTTCGAAACTCCTCAATTCCGGTCTCTACATGAAGCTCTCACCGTGAGGACGTACTTTGCTTCTTGCCCCGATGGAAACCAATGGTCTGATCGCCAGAAATTCTAGAGAGAAGGTGGAGCTTTTCTCTCTTCCTTCTTCTTCTCTCCCCCTTTTCTCCCTCTTCTTCCCTTTATTTTTCCCCACCGGATTGTTTGGTCCAACAAGTCAAGTGGGAGACCTAATCTTACCACTTGTCACTCTCTTTTTGCCTCTCTTGGATTCCCCTTATCCCTTTATCCACAACTTTGGATTTCTACCCTATCAAGTGGTAACACATGTCCCACACGGGTCCCACTTAGACTTGTGTTTGACTTGCCCTCCATTTGACATGTGGCTCCCTATGAGCCATCCAACACGTGCCACGTGTCACTTGTTACTCTAGGTTCCTCGAAAAACGTGGAATTATGACTATCTCGGAATTCGACGAAATTCGACAAGGTAGCTAGATTTAGCGAGACTATTCCAACGGTGAAGTTCGTTTCGTCATCCGAGATCGAGAAAAAAAAATTTCGGATTTTCAACTGAAATTACCATTTTACCCTTATTCAGAAATTTGAATTTTCTTGGGTTTTACATATCTAGACTAAAGGCTCAAATTCTTTTCAACAAAAGGTATCCACTAAGCCCAATCATGCATATGGTACGCTTCAATATTTTCTTAACGTAGGTCTCCTAAGATAAACTCAAAATCCATTTTAAGCTATCCCTAATGATCTTAACACCAATCACATAACTAGCCTCACCCATGTCTTTAATTTTGAAGTTCGATGATAAACTTTTCTTAGTAACATTTATTAGCTTATTATCATTTCCAAGACAATATATGATCGATATATAATGACAAAATTATGAAACCAATATTCGAACGTTTATTATACATGTAAATCTAGCTTTCCTCTATCATCAAACCATCCTTTAAATATGGTTTGATGAAATTTCCGAGGTTTCATTGCCTTGATCGCTTAAGAAAAAAAAAAATAGATCTTTCGACTCGCAAACTTACGCCTTGTCCTTTAAGGTCGGCCCGCTGTTCATATAGATTTCTTCATCTAAGTTTTAACGTCCATTTGGTATAATTCTATATCCATTCATGCTACAATGGCTAGAATGAGGCGAATTGACGCAGACTTGACCATATGCGAGAATGTCTCTTCATCGTCAATTCGCTCTTGTTGCGTGTAGCTCTTAGCTACTAATCGAGTTTTATATCTATCAATTGTCCCATCTACCTTATGTTTAATTATCAAGAACCCACTTTCTGCTCTACGATCTATGACTACAAATCAACCAAATCCTAGACTTGCTAGATTTCAGCTGAATTCATTTCCTCTTCCTTAACTTTAATCCATTCCTTAGATATAGGACTATAAAGAACTTCTTGAACGACGTTTGGATCTTCTTCATCATGGGTAATCATGAAGGCTTCCCCCTCAATCTCAAATCGACGACAGGGAACTTTGTCATGATTACTATGTTAAGGTTGAGAATGTTCATGATCTTGTTCCATAAGATCAAAATCTGACAACTTTTCCTTCCTACTAGCTTCAAGAGGTACATGATATCCCATACCATCTTACTCTATGGGAGCTTAATCCATTTGTCTTGCACTCCCATTTGCCTTGGGATCTTCTATTTCATATAGTCGAAAATCCCCATTTATTTACCTTTTTTTGGAAATTCCTTTTCTAATAAAATGACATCATGTGACTCAATTTCTATTACTTTTCCAGTCATATCTTCTCCCAAAAATACATATCCTTTGGAGAACTCTAATTATCTTATGAAGATACATTTCTTCCCCCTAAGACCAAGTTTCTCGTATTCATGAGAAGTATTATGAATATAAGTTGTGCATATCCATGGGCACATAATACTTAAATCCGGAGTTTCGCATTTCCATTGCTCAAATGGGGTGGAAAAAATAGACTTAGATGGAACACAATTAGTAATGTAGGCTGCAGACAATAACATATCTCCCTAAAAGGAAATGGATAAATTAGCTTATGCCATCATTGACCTAACCATGTCAATAGGGTTTTATTTCTTTTTTCTGCTAGGCCATTATCATGCTAAGTAAAAGAAATAGTTAGTTGATCAGGGTGAATCATACATGCATTTAAGTTGAATTCTCGGTGTTCTTTATGGCTTAAACGCATGATTCATAGACATTTTCAGTAATATTACGCTAATCCCTCATATTATCTTGTTCTATAGAATATGGTGATAGTGGAATCAAACGGGCAGCTAAAAGACAAGAAAACAAGACGGAAGCAGAAACGAAAAAAAGGTGGACCAACAAAGTATATTTCGTTTGCCGCAGTCAAGGCTTTCACCTTCGCGATCAAGAAAGCACTTCACGCAAATGTAAACCAGGAAATCCTGAAATGAAAGGCTACGGGTTCGCCGCTACGAAGCCACCTTCGCCATGGAAAAGCGAGGTTTCCTTTCCATTACGGGAACTTGAAAAAAACCCTAACTTTCTAGGCCATTGATGACCCCGCGTCTTGAGGTATAAAAAGGGAGTAATTTCAAAGTAGAGAGGGAGTTGGATCAAGAAGAAGGAGGAGATACAGCCAGTGAGAGATCAAGATAGACGGATTCGGGACAGATCGCGAAGACGGATTTTTCTACAGTTCTTCCTTCAACCTACTTCATGATTTAAATTCTTCAATCTGTAATGAATAATATGATGAACTAATATTTTTCTCTGTGGTTTTTCTAACCCTAACTACTATTACGGATTAATTTTCGCTTTGGCTTATTTGAATATTAATATGAGTCATATGTTGCTTTAATTCAGTGGTTAATTACATGTTACTCGATCGCAACCGTGATATGCTAAAGTCAGAGTTCGAGATCGAGAGAAGATAACTTCTAGTGACATGGTTAAAGCAAACACTCGTAGTCAAGAATAGTAGATATTCCATCGCTAAAGTGTGGCACTAGGGTTTGCTCAGTTAATCATTTTGGAGTCAAGGGGTTGAGACAGAGATGTAATACATCCCACTGGAGAGATAGGAAAATATATCTCGAGAGAGAATATCTTGTAGGAAAGATCAACCCGCCAACATAACTCATATGAATACTTCAATAAGTCCTTAATTGAATCGACATATATCAAGTGTGGCGTAAGGAGACTCAAGAAAAACCTGGTGGTTTCATCATCGATATAATTCAACATACGCAATTCTAAGTTTTTGTTAATTCTAATAATTTAGTCGTAATTCACTCTAGGGTTAGATCCAAATATTGTCGAAGACATTAAATAAGTAGTCAACACACTTCTCTTCGAGGGAACGACACTTGACTAACCACTACACTACGTCAACTTCGCGCGCACTCGCGCACACTCCAGTTTGCGCTTTCCCAATTGTTCCTACACACTCACCATCGCCCGCCACAATGCCTAGCTATACTCTTATCATCACAATAGTTTTTAAATTAATCAGATAGATATCCACGTCCTTGATAAGTCCATAGTGCTTGAAGACCACATTCAATTGATTCTCAACCAATCTACTATATCTTAAAGCACTTAAAATGCTTTAGATTTATGGGAGATAAAAAACGTGGACTTATCCGTAAATCATCTATAAAAGGATTTAAATAAGAGCACCATTTTTTTCTCCCACATCTATTAGGCCATAGATGTCATAATGAATAAAGCTTGTAATGGAAAAATAATTTCTCTCTTAACCTTGCCAAATGGCAATCTAGCTAGGCTTTTCTGAAAGTAGTGCTCACAAATCTTGCACCTATTCTCACAGAATTCTAAAAGACCAGCCTTAGCTAATCTCTTTAGCCGATCTCGCCCAGTGTGTCCTAATCTAGCATGCCATTTAACATCATGAACTAATGGATCATTACTGGAACTACCAATAACAAAAGTGGATGTATTTCTATTAGAAATAGTATTTAATACAATAAATCCATCTAGCATAAAGCCAGATCTGTAACAAACGCTGTCCAACAATACATTCACATAATCTTTTTCAAATACTATTTTAAAGCCAAGTTGTAAGAGAACAATAAGGGAAACATGATTTCCTCGAACTTTCGATGCATAAAGCACACCATGGAGATAAAGGGCGAGGCCCCTCAGCATCACCAATTTGCAAGTGCCAATTCCAAGCATGTCCACTGAAGTATTACTTCTCATGTAGATGGTCTTACTTACATCCTTGTAGAATTTGACGAAAATCCACGAAGGTGTCTCGTTCCCTCGCTATATGGTATGTTGCTATTGAGTCTAGAGTTCAGCTAACATCAAGCAACTACTAACATATGCATTAGAGTAGCGAGTTTGGTCATACAATACCTTTGACTCATTGCAACCATGAGCAAAGTGACTAGGCTTCCCACAATTGAAGCAGTTCATGTTCTTGCTTTTACATGGACAGACCCACACCAAATGGTGAATTGTGGGTGGATCTTGAGTCTCACTTAGGGCTTCCAGTAAAAGCATTTTAGGAATTGTGGATTCTTATCATGGTTTGTTTTGTATCGTTGATTGCTTTTATAGGTTTCCTTCATTGGAAGCCTCTTTAGAACTAATCCTTAGGAACCCATCTACCAGACAACACAACCATATACTAAGCCTTAATTTTGTTCCTTACAGTAAATATTGGTTTTACTATAAAAGCTCATATTATTTCCCTCGACTATTTTTCTCTTTTATACTCATGGATATTTTTTTACATACTTTTTACAAGAATATTGTTGTTATTTTCTTCCTTCCTAACCTTAATATTAGCAAGGTAACATATTCTTGTTAATAGTTAAAAGGCTTAATAGTGTTTAATAGTATTACATATTTATTTTTTTGTTTTTAATATGCTAAAAATCACCATTTTTAACAAGGCCATGCAAATTTTGGCACAACTTGCAAACACGATACGAACTTGACATGTTTTCTACGGGTTTGGGTCTAGTATAATCAAATTTGGGTCAAATTCATAAGCGATCTAATAAACGAGTCATATTTGCATAAATCGGCATAATACGAATTTGACTCATATTGACCAAACACACAAAGGCACCGTCTCCCCGAATGCTACATTTTAAATATTGAGTGGCCTTAGAAAGATGTGGGTTTGCAAATAATGTTGATATCCATGATTATGCATTTCATGTCTCCCTTATACGGGCTTCTACTTCAATGCTAATATTTTTTTTTATTAAATGTATAATTGCATATTGTAATACATGGACAATAGAACCACGTGGTATTTAAATATTCTCTTAGGCTCCATTTAGAACCTAGAAAGTACTTGGGAAAGAAAGAAAAAAATAGTAACAAAATTGATTTTCTCATGTTTGGTTTCATAGTGGAAAATATAGCAGAAAGTCAAATATGATCAAAATTCCTTAAGATTTTTACATATTTTAAAATTTCTTAGCGAAATAAATAAAATGAATTTGAATAAACATATTAAATTAATTTATTAAGTACAGCCTATTTTTATTTTCCTCAAAAATTGCTTCACTTTTCCTCTCTATTTTTTTCCTTGTTATTTTTCAAGTTCCAAACATAGTCTAAGAATTGTCTCACACTCCAAATAATTAATTTTCGTCCACTCCTTTTCATTATTATCATTTTGCATCTTTTCTTCCAAAGCAACATAGGCTTCTATTTGTAGAGTATATCCACTACCTTACATTGTCACATGCCGAAATTGTTGGTATCCTCGAACTTCTCTTATTCAAAATTTGCATTTTTAACCATTAAGGGTCTCCAAAAAGCTTGGGGCCTGAGGCCCGCTTCAAGCTTGGCCCAACCTTGGAATGGGATAAGCTATAGCGCATGTGGCATTCATGTGAGTAACCCGAGCATTCATATGGGTGACCTGAGCTTAATAGGTAGGAAGATTGGGCGTGACCCTGGATCAACCACCTCTAGCATTAAGTGGATGGGATCGACTACATAAGTAAACAGGCCACCTTAGGCATGGGAAAAGGCCACCTCGAGAACGAGTGACAAAGGCCACCTTGGGCATGGGAGATCCACCTCGGGCATGGGGGAGGGAAAGCAAAGTATGTTTTGCAGTCCACCTCGACAAGTGTTATGACGCAATTAATGTATGACATTTAATGTAGAAATTAATTGGTAACGTAAGGACATTGAGGGCCACATATAATGCCCATCTCAGAACCGTCCACCATGTAACCCCCAAGATGGGTATATATTGAGTGAGGATGAACCCAAAAAGGGAATCCGATTCTTTCTTTTTGAGTAATAAACAAATTCTCTAAAGGACATGGTGTTTTTCTATTATTAAAGTATCCATTAGAGAGGCAATATAAATTTTTTGGAAGGAATTCGAGTCCTTTCCATTGGCACTGTCTGTGGGGAAAAACAACAATCCCATGCTTCTCTAAACTACTGAAAGCTCACTTCCAACTTGTTCAATGAGCGAAATTCCCCTTTCCAGTTCTGAACATATGCTAGACTAGTGGATGCTCTTGTTGGAACGCATGCTAGGAGATCACCAGGAGTTCCACCAGTAGCAGATGGCCTCTTTCCAAGTGGGTAACACCGCCTTGCGCGAGGAGATCACAACCTTGAGGAATGCAGTCATCGCTACCCACCACGGTAACTAATCGGTGCCCCACATCCTTATGCAATCTGAATCCACAGATAACTTCTCTCCCCTCTTCCACAAAAATTTGTATTGCCTCTCTAATGGATACTACAATAATAGAACAACATCGTGTCCTTTTTTTAAAGAATTTGTTTATTACTTAAATAGAAAGAATTGGATTCCCTTTTCGGGTTCATCCTCACTCAATATATACCCATCGTTGGAGGTTACATGGTGGACAGTTATGAGATAGGCGTTTATGTGTGGCCTTAAATGTCCTTAAGTTACCAATTAATTTTTACATTAATTTTCATACGTTAGGTGGATTGCAACACATACTCTTCTTACTCTACCCCTTGTCGTGCTGATCCTCCTACCGACATCCCTCATATGATCTAGCCTCCTTCCCTAGCGGAGTGCGGACCACATGTTGCGTGTTTGGACGACATGTCCGTCAGTTTGTTCCTGCATTCTCAACCAAAGGCGCCCGACAAATTTTTCTTTACCAAAGTTCTAGATGTACAATGGTCTTCAGGATCCATTCGACCACCTTATACCTTTCTTCCTTGGTGATGAAGCGCTATAGTAGTGGCGATGCTATGTTGTGCAAAGTCTTCGAGTAAGCAGGCAGGCCTTGCTCTGGTACTGATTTCCCTTGTTTAGCCGAGATATAGTAACATACTTTAGAGCTCCTGGCGGAAGTTTGTCACTCAATATATGTGCTCAGTCAGGCGAAAGCCTAGCGTCACTAGCATATTCCACGTTCAGATGGGAAGATCTGAGTCCATCAAGGAATTCATGAAACTTATAGGGGCCGCAATCCTCTAATTAGATGTAGTAAGCCCCGACATGGTGTTGTAGGCAATGAAGCAAGCCATTCGCCCAAACACCTACTTTTTATTCACTATTGCTACATCCCCCTCAACTATAGACGAGCTATTCCAACGGGGAAACCATTTCACCATGCTCGAGGATGGCATTTTCACCAAGACCAAGAGAACAGTCGTTACTATGTCTGATTCTCGACCCTACGACGGGAGTAAAGGAAAGAGGGGTCAGGACGATCAGTATCAAAGGGAGGTTGAGAGCTCAGGTAATTGAGTTGATGAGGACCAAAGGTAGGATGGCAAAGTCAAGAAAATGCTTTTCTCGCTACCACCTACTCAACTACTCCAAGTTATTAAGTCGCTTTAGGGATTCTAATAGCCGAGATTACTCGAGATAAGTCTCGGTATTGGGAGTATCACCGTGACATCGGGCATCAGACCAACGACTGTTATCTCCTTCGAAGGCCTTTGAACTTATTGATTAGAAAAAAGGCATCTTCGGGAGTATATTGATGGGGCCTTAGACAACTCATAATCCTCACCAGTAGTAAGCTCTCGACTTGTGATAGATACCATCCTCGCTAGCCTAAGGACAACCATGCTCGAGGGGCTTCGTTATCGGAGTCAACTACAGCTTCACCTAAAGTAGTGTTTGGCTAATTGACGAACTCCTTACCTTCTCTGAGACTCCCCTAACGAAACTTCTATGCCTCACGATGATGCACTTGTTCTGACCTTCTTCGAAGGCTTTCAAGCCCGCCCATAATCCCATCCTTAGGCCCTCCTTGATAGGCCCACACATATTTCCATGTTATTCTTTTTAAATACATTATGTAACTCTATTTATAATATGCATTTTATTAAAAGTTTATTATATAAGTCAAATATAGGTAAATTTTAGTTGTGCATTAAATTTTAAGCAAGAGAAAAGGGGTTAAAATTAAAAAAAATATGGTTTAATTATTAGGATTGTCAAGCTCGTATGACCACCTAATATAAGGCAGAGTAGGTTGTGAATGTGAGCCTTAAAAAATACAAAAAAAGTTAGAGCTGGCTGAGAACCACGTGAGTCTCATATCTTTAGGTCGGATGACTCGGCCCAATCCGTTAAAGACCCTTAGTCACCATCATTCTCAATGATGATGCTGGTGTTGATGTCATAGCATCAAAGTGTTTTGCCATTGCTTCTTGCAATCACTAAATTTGAGAAATAGAGAACAAATCCATCCCAATTGTTGGGAAAATTGGTCTAATTTTCCCTAAATTACAGTTGTCACTACTCATGAATAGTACTAGCTTGTGAATAGTAACTGTAGCGAAATAATCCAACACAAATCTCGATTAACAAAACAATAGGAATTTACGATGTTCGACGAATTATTCGAACACCCTTGAACACTCAAATCACTTTAAGGATGAGAAAATTACAAACTTTGGTATACTCACGAAATGGGTGAATTTTTACACTCTCTATCCAACCACAAAGTGGAGATTACAAATGTTCCAAAATTTGGAACTACAAACACATCCCAAAATCACACAAACAGATAACTAAAATCCCACAAAGGGATAACTTAAATGAGATAACTCCCCCTATCTCTCCATCTTCCTTTGTCGATATAATGATTAGAATTAGGGAAGATGGCCTTTGTTATAGAGTAAGTTTTCCCTCTTTACTCCTCGATCAAGCGAAAAAAAAAAAGAGTTAGTGAAAAGAGATGCTAGTTGCCACCCTTTTTCACACAAAAGAAATGGCCATTGAGAGATTTGTGGGGAAAAATTAAGTCACTAGCAACAAAAGTCCACTTTCAATTATAGTGGCATACACATGGCTTTCATTAGTCCTTCTTGGATTTGCTTCTCTATTGGGAACCTTGTTAGTATTGACGGTTGAGTTTAAGTTCTCCACATATATACATTCATCTTTCACTGTTTAGATGGTGTGGAACAACATAGTTGATGAGTGCCCAAAACACTCATCATATACACACGTTTGATCTCATTTTCAGTTCATTTCATCGAGTAATAAGTGCGTTTAACGTCGTATATCTGATACTCAGTTTTTTGTGCATTTCAGGTGAAAAAGGCGGCATTTGAAAGTTATGTGGAAATTTGAAGAAGGAGATTGTGATTCGTGCCACGGTAGGGTGATCCGAAATCAACAAAATTTGTATCCTATATTTCTCCCTAACTGCCCAGGTAGTCGAGCTCTTTGCGGGTATCATTGATCTAAATTAAGAACAGGGATGGGTTTTCTTCGTACAAATGATTTAAGTGAAGTCAAAAATGGTGAATTAAATTTGGATTTTAAGGTTTTGTGTAAAAACAGTGGGTTGGTGGTTTGCAAACTGAAAAGAAATAAACTAAAATGTAAAATAGAACTCCTTGAAGCATTGGGTCACTGGGGTTGGATTCCTATGGTAACTGAGGGTTCCAGGGTCTATTTCCTCGCATTGGGGAGGATGACATATAGTCATTTCCCCAACCGGATCTTCATTTAACTTTTAAAGCTAAACCACTAATAATTTCCCTTTTTGGTAGAAGCACATTTATTTGGCATTGTAGTTCTTTGGGTGAAAATGCTTGCAGCACCTGGGTGGCTCATTAAATGGCAACTAATGGATATTAGTGTATCTAGTTAAGACCACTAAACCTAAAAGCTTGCCAAGTATTGTGAAAGTACATCAAAAAAGCTTTAAACCTAGAGTTGGAAATTAAGGAACCGGGAGATGTCAAGGAAACTGCTGCGTGAAAAGCGAGAGAACCACCGTGACCTTCGGATCCACCCCAATGACCTTCCACTTCAAGGAGGAAAGGGTTTTAGCCGCTCATCCTCCAAGTTGTCATCCTTGGGGGGTGTTTGGCACCCAAGAAAATGAGAGAAAGAAGAGAGAGAAGAGAGAAAAATGAAAAGCTGCGCGTATGTACTGAAAGATTAAAGTTAGGGTTACAAACTTATATGGTGGCTTATATAGCCAACCCAAATGTGTGAAATGACAAAAATGCCTAAAATATGAGATTACAATAGGGACAAAATGGTAATTGATCAAAACGTGGTCGTTTGGAATCAAAATATAAAAAACACAGGCGCCATTTTTCGCTATGCAGGGAATTTTCGCTAGCATAACGAAAATTTATTAACTAAGCGAAATTTAAGCTAAGCTAGCGAAAATCCTGAATAGCGAAAATGGAAAATTGCTATCTGTAGTAATTTTTCGCTGGCCCAAGCGAAATTTCGCTAACAGCGAAATTTTACCTCTTGAAATGCAGCATTCTCATTGAATCCTACTTATTTCTTGTTCCATTATTACTTGTTCACGCATCCCATCTGAAGCATATTTTTCTATTTTCTTCTCTTCTTTCCTCTTGGTCTCACGATCTATGGTGTTGAGTTTGACTCGAATTCTTCATGTTTGGATCGACTCAACAATGTTGGCATGATTAACGCTCGCAAAAAGCGCAAAATTTGCCCTGAAAGTAACGTCAGTAGAATAGTAGGGACTTTAATGTGCAAATCGGGTTAATTAGAATAGTAGTATACAAAATGCACTCAAAGCGCGAAATAAACGGGGTTGAAATAGCGCTTTTGAGGCACTAATCACACTGGCCACACATTGCTAGTCCCTTAGCAATGAAAGAAAGAAAGAAAGAAAGAAAGAAAATACAGAACTATAACAAAATTATATTACAAAAAGGTTATAGTTAAAGGGAATCTTGAAGAAGTAATGCCTAACCTAGTAAGAATAATCAAAGCCGTGTCCAATAACTATCATGAGAGAATGAATACTATACAAAATTAGTATTAAATGAGCCTCGCTTCTTGGTGAATCGACCGAGAAACTTCCACGAAATCTAAGTGTTTATTTGATTTGGCTCAATGATAAGCCCCTTCATGCCTCTCCCCACGACTGGCTCTTTCTGCACGACTACAGCATATGGCAACCTAAATGAGATCGGGACTACCTCTTATTCCACAATTCTTTTTGTGTTGTAGGGTGCAATGAGAATGCGACCTCACCAAAGTCCATGTAACGGGGATCTGGAGTGACTCCCTAGCGATTGGGCTTAGGCGCCCAGTCATAAGGATCTTTTGACCGCAAACTCTTCAGATTTCACCTAGAACCGAGATGGTTGAGACTCCAGCACCTACAACTTGCTACGCCCACCCGTCCACCCATATAGCGAGCAGAGTCGGTGGCTCCTGACCCGATAAGGTTTAGGAGCCTTAGGGCTTTAAAGGCTTTCGCCATATACCCCTCGGATCGTGCTCGGGTTTCAAGGCAAAGCATTGCGATTTTATTCTTTTTCTTTTTCTTTTCTTTTTTTTTTTTTTTTGAAGACGCATTGGTCTTCTTTCCACAAGGGTCCTTAACTGATGAGGTGGTCAATGAAGCCCAGGGTAGGTTATGAAAAGTAAAGAGGTTGCGCGGAGTTTTTCGATATCATTGAAACCTAATGTGTGCTCGGTGTGTGGTTAGCTAAAGGTGGAAGAAAAAGCGTCGAAATCAATAAGAATTCAACTAATCATTCACTCAACGAGCATGGAACCAATCTAACATCAATAGGGTGGACGATGTTAAATTTTCGACTTGCGGGGTTAAGACGAAACCACAAAATTTTGGTTGCAGCGGGTCCAAATTTTTTGAAAAAGAAAGCTATTTAGTATACTTGAACTTTATAGAAGGGGAGGCCGTAATGCATTCGCATCGCAAAATGGGCTTTCACAAAATAGTATGAAGAATAAATACAAAGTCACTTCCTTCGATAACTCTCCCCTCCAACCCAAACATCTTGGTGTCCGAAATGGGGCTCGGATTGGAAAATTAAAGAAGGAAGTGTTACCTCCTTGATGATATGTGATCATTTCTGGATAGGAGACTACTCAAGCTTTCCATCGACACCTTATTCACTCCGTTTGGGCTTCAAATAAACAAGTTAGGAGAAGAAAAGAGAGAAAAAAAGTGACCAGTTAGAGCATTTTTAAAATTACACTTTCATAACAATCTCAAAAATATTCTTTCTGGCCATATTTGGATTCTACACTCTCTAAGCTTTCCAAGCGATGCAGAGAATCTTAAGCCGAGATGCGGATGAAAAGTTGTAGGCTGAGCAAAATTTGGAGGTAAAAGTGGGGCCCATAGCGAAAATTTTTCGCTATGCTACAGTAATTTCGCTAAGCTAGCGAAAATTTGACATAGAGAAAATTTCGCTATGTTTGAACTTTATATGTCTAATAGCGAATTTTTTAAAAAAAAAATCAAATAAAATAATTAATAAATAAAAATAAAAATAAAAATAAAAATAAAAATAATAAAATAATAAAAATAAAAGTAAAACAAAATTTTTTTTTGTTTTTAAGAAGAATTTTTATATATATACAAAAATAACAATAATAATATATAAAAAATATATATATATATAATTATTTTTATTTTTTTTTTTTATTTTGAAAATTCAAATAATATAAAAAAAACAAGGTTTTTTTTTTTAACATATAAAAATATATATATAAAAATAAAAAATAAAAAAAAATAAAAAAATTAAAATGGAAACACTATGCGCTGTTTTGTCCTTTAGTGTTTGAGGCGTACTTTGTAGCTAGCGAAATTTCGCTAAATTTAGCGTAATTCAACATTCTAGCGAAAATTTTCAATTTAGCTATCTGTCAGATTTCGCTAGGCTAGAATTTCGCTAATAGAGAAAATTTCACTGTGGCCAGAGAATTTTGTATTTACGCTAAGTTACGAAATTTTAGCTAAACTTGCGAAAATTCCTTCTACGATCTTCAATCAAGCTTCAAAATTTACATTTACCTTGAAAATTTGCACACAAGCGCAAAAGTGTAACACAAGAAAAATTAGGAAAAATTGCGAGAAAAGCAAAGTGAATTTAAAAACATAAATTAACTAAAAATTAGATAAAATCTAAGAAGAAAATTAACGAGAATCAAAAATAAAAATACGATAAAATAAACGAATCAAGAAAAGACAAAACAAAAGTGGGGAGGGTGCTCCCCAAACCCACCTTAGGCCTTTGGAGGCTGTTTAGAGCTGACAAAGCTCATAAATCTTAGGGTTAGATTCTCCAAATCCGAGCCGGCACCCGGAACCAACCAGCATGCCATCTGATATGGCGCCTTGTGTCTTTGATGTAGTAGAAAAGGCTACGCAGGTGGCCATTAACTTCTGATATTTTGTACAGCTTGCTTGATGGATGCATGGGTTTTGGGAGTAGGTGTTGTGGGTCTTGGGTTTTCTGCAAGTGTTGGGTTTGCTGTTGGCGGGGTATACACTGGGTCTAGAGATGACAGTGGGCTATTGGTGGCTTGGGTAGTGGGTTTTTGGGGCTCTTCCCTTGCTTCCTTTCCATTACTTTCCTCACTCAACAAGGGAAGAATTTCTTCTTCTTTTTTCCATGGCCCATATAATATACCTAATTGTGGGGCATCTGCGGTTCTGAGGGAGCTCCTGCCGATTCACTTTCAATTCCTCACGAGGGCTGCGGTTGAAAGGCACGCTCGACCAAATTATTTTCGATCACTCATCCTCTGGATTTTCTTCCCCTTTATGATCAAGTTGTTGGGCAAGCTTTGAAATTGAACATTGTAGGCTGTCAAATTGCTGACCCAATTCACTTTGAAACCCATCTAATGTTTGTTCCAGGGGGTTCTCCACAGTATAAATTTTTTGACTCAATTGGGCATTAAATTTCTTTTGTTCTCCCACAGCATCACCCACTAGTTTGGTAAGGTCTAGAATTGCTTGCTCAATTGGAGAAATTAATTGTGGTGGTTGAGGTGGCTGAGGAGTTGAGGTATACTGTGGAGGCACCATGTAGGAGGGTGCACTCATCCCTTGATCTCTGTAGTCCCTCATGGATCTAGGTGGGTTTGGATTTCTCTCCCAGGGTTGCTGATTTTGCCATGCAAGGTTTCTATAGTCCCTCATTGTCATATATGCCCTAGGGTTACTCTCCACTGAATACTCACTGTATTGCTTTCCCTCTTCCATTGGTCACAATTCAAACCCAGAACATTGATCTGCGTTGAAACCAGAAATGACACAACGATCCTGCGGGAAAATTGTTTTTTTTTTTTTTTTTTTTAACGATGAAATAAAACTAGAAAAAATGGCGTAAAATGATAAAGGAAATTCACCAAGACTTGTGATGAGGATCACAAGTGTTCCACGGCTTCGTCGAGATGCACTAAGGCACCATCCGACGGCGCCATTTGATTCGTGCCGGTAGGGTGATCGGAATCAACAAAATTTGTATCTATGTTCCTCCTCTTCTTGGTAGTCGACTCTTTGCGGTGCATAGTGGTCTAGGGTCGAACACGGGGATGGGTTTTCTTCGTACAAATGATTTAAGTGAAGTCAAAAATGGTGAATTAAATTTGGATTTTAAGGTTTTGTGTAAAAACAGTGGGTTGGTGGTTTGCAAACTGAAAAGAAATAAACTAAAATGTAAAATAGAACTCCTTGAAGCAATGGGTCACTGGGGTTGGATTCCTATGGTAACTAAGGGTTCCAGGGTCTATTTCCTCGCGTTGGGGAGGATGACATATAGTCATTCCCCAGCCCGGATCTTCATTACAACTTTAAAAACTAAACCACAATAATTTCCTTTTGATAGAAAGCATTTATTTAGCATTTATGGTTCCCTACGGTGAAAATCTAACCCATTAACCTACTCGATTGGCTCGTAAGTAACTAATGGATATTAGTGTATCTAAAGCTAAGAATACACTAAACCTAAAAGCTTGCCAAGTATTGGCCAAAGAAAGTACATCAGCTTTAAACCTAGAGTTGGAAATTAAGGAACCGAATGTCAAAGGCCTAGCTGTGTGAAAAAAGCAGAGAGAACCACCGGCGGCCTTCGGATCCTACCTGACAACCTTCCACTTCAAGGAGGAAAGGGTTTTGCCAGCTCATCCTCCAGTTGTCATCCTTGGGGGTGTTTGGCACCGAAAATGAGAAAGAAAGAAGGGAGAGAAAGAGAAAATTGAAAAGGCTAGCGTATGTGCGAAAGATTAAAGTTAGGGTTCTGAACTTATAAGGTGGCTTATATAGCCTTCGAATGTGTGAAATGACAAAATGCCTAAAATATGAGATTACAATAGGGACAAAATGGTAATTGATCAAAACGTGGTCGTTTGGAATCAAAATATCAAAACACGAAATGACCATTTTTTTCGTATGCGAGATTTTAAGCTAGCATAAGCGAAAAATTTCGCTAAGCTCGCGAAATTTCGCTAAGCTAGCGAAAATCACACGAGATAGCGAAAATGGAAAATTTCGCTATCTGATAATTTTGTTAGCTAATGAAGAATTTCGCTAGCTTAGAAAAAATTTTGCATAAGCGAAATGCCTTTGTTCTCTATTTGGATCATGTGGGTTCTTGTTCCATTGGCCGCTGTTCACGCATCCCATCCTGCTGACTTGCTATTTTTACATTTCTTCTCTTCTTTCCTCTTGGTCTTTGATCTATGGTGTTGAGTTTATTTCGAATTCTTCATGTTTGGATGGAAGCTCACTTGATGTTGGCACATGATTAGCTACTTAAAAGCGCAAAATTTGCCACAAAAATGCGTCCCGAGTAGAGCATTAGGGACTTTAATGTGTAAATCGGGTTAATTAGAATAATTAGTATACAAAAAGCACTCAAAACCTGAAATAAACAGGGTTCAAAATAGCACTTTTTGGGCACTAATCAGATTGGAGGAGAGCTCATCCTTAATGTCGCGACGTTCTCACGTCGCGATGTCCCAACGTTGGAGGTTGTATGACGTGCAGCCTACATCAGCCAACGTCGTAGGGACTCTCCCAACAATATTTTTTTAGATATAACAAAAGAACGAAAAATATGAGAAGGAGTGGAGAATGGGATACGAGATGGAGAAGATGACACAGGAAGATTTGAGAGATTGTGTATCCTTGTACTTGTATTTTCTTTCTTGAACTCCTATTGATCAAAACTAAATCATTGTAATGTCGAAATGATGTTCCTAACTTTTATTCTAAGGTTTTGCTTTACTCTTGTTATATTCATATGAATTAGTTTTTAACTCAGTGTATTCAGTATATCTATAAATCTAATACTGACTTGTTTTATTTCCTGTTCATTACCTACATGGTGGTGTTTAGCCAACACCAACTTGCTTTTGTCGGGAATCTAAGATCGAGATAAAAGGTTCAGGGGATCGAGTAGAGTGACTACTTGGTGATCAGTAGAGATCTCGGTTTCGAATATGGCGATTAGAGTTTAACCATTTAAGTGTCTCATAGTTGAGGTTGAAGCGAGAGATGTGATAAACCCTACTAGCGGATAGGAGAATATGCCTTGAGAGAGGGGATATCTCATAGGCACGATCGACCCGCGGCGATACGTCCGTTAATATCTTCGGAATATTAGATTTTACATAGATTATAATCCATTGAATGGCAAGGGAGGCAATAACCTAGTCCTCATTAATTAAAATAACAACTCATTTAGGATCAAATTGTCATTAAATTAGCAGTAATTCACTCAAGTTTGAGATCCAGATAATACTTTAGAGTCGATTCCAGTACTCAACACATTTCTCTTCATGGGAACGAAACTTTACTAGCCACTATATTACGTAAGAAGCTCAACATGTATGCTTACGTGCCAGGGCTACATTTTATACTAATTTACACACCTATACCCTGGCGGAGTCAAGTTTTGGCGCTGTGTCGGGGAGTTTAGTGTTGATATTGAAAATAGTGTAATTAGGTATTACTCTAGAATTTTTGTTTCTTTTCATTTTATTTTGTTTACACAAGTTCTTGTAATTTAGTCTCTGTGTTTGTGTGTGTGATTACGGTGAAGATTACTGTGAGTGTATGCGAAGATGGGGTCAAGTTGAACTACTTCCGTTCGATCCTGAACCAGAAAGAACTTACATCGATTACGTAGAGAACAAAGAGAAGCACACCAAAGAGATCTAGAAATCATGTAGAACAATGAAGAGAAATATCAAGGCCAAGAGCAAAACGAGCCATAAGAGGGTCAAAATGGGAATAATGGTAGGAATTATGCGCCTAGGATGTTTATACAGCTAGATGATTCGTTTATGTTGCTAGAGGAGTTCATTTTATCGCCTACGATTGTTCAGTCTGCTATCCGAAGACCAAATATTCGGGCAAACCATTTTGAGCTAAAAACAGTAACCTTGCAAATGCTTTAGAACATTCAGTTCCATGATCTACTAAGTGAGAACCCGAACACGCACTTGACTAACTTCGTTAAAGTATGCGGAAATCTGTCGGAAATACAATGGAGTGAAGAAGAAGCCTTAAGAACAGCGGTGAATGAGCTTGACCAGGATTCCGTTATCTCATGGAATGATTTGGTCTGCGAGAAATTACGAGCCAAGTTTTAAAGCCCTTAAAGATTGCATAGAGATTAACACTTTTAGATAATTAGAGCGGGGGGGGAGGATTTAGTTGAGGCTTGGGAGAGATTTCATGAACTGTTAAGGAGGTGTCCACATCATAGAATTTAACTAAGATGGATTCAAGTCCATGCCTTTTTACTTGATTACGGTGACTCACTAGAACAATAATAGATGCCTCGGTAGGAGCATGCGATGAAAAGACTACTAGGGCCTTGGATCTCGAGGAAAGAGGAATCGAGGTAGATAAAGCGAAGGTGAAACAATAGAGAGATTCTTTGCCTCCGTCTTCGAGTGAAAGGAATAAGGAGGTTTCTAGATCCTGCAAGGGATTACATAAAGAGATTCACCAAAGTTTCTCCAAAATAGCTAAGCCCTTGTCGAATCTGCTTGTTCAAGGAGTGCCTTTTGAGTTTGATGATCAATGTCTGAAATCGTTCTTATTTCTGAAAGAGAAATTGGTATCAGAACCTATTGTAGTAGCACCAAACTATAATCTTCCTTTTGAACTAATGTGTGATGCGAGCGACTACGCAATAGCGGCAGTACTAGGGCAAAAAAAGGAAAAAACATTTTAGGTTATCTATTATGTGGCCGGCGTTGAATGATATAGTAAACTATGCGACAATGAAAAAGAACGCTGGCTGTGTGTTTTGACAAGTTCGCAGGCCGTACTTGATTGGTAACAGTGTGGTGCACAGCGACCCGTTTCAGCCATTATGGTGATGACTAAGAAGGACACGGCTTAGAGACCGATAAAGTGGGTGTTAATACTACGAGGAGTTTGACTTGGAAATTAAAGATAAAAAGAAGACCGCAAAAAATCTTGTATTGCGACCATCTTTCATGATTGGAAGGATCGAGTAAAGAAATTCGGATCAATGATGATTTGCTTGATGAACAACTTTTTTGGCAATTGAGACAAGAGCTAGTACCTTGGTCTGAGGATTTTGTGAACCACTTGGTGGCAAGAGTGCTCCCACCAGAGTTTAGTTATCAGTAGAAGAATAGATTCTTCGCATAGTTGAAGCACTACTACTGAGAGGAGCCCATTTTGTATAAGCATTATGTCGATAAGATGATAAGAAGATGTGTCGGAGGAAAAAATGGAAAGTATTCTTAATCATTGCCACACTCTAACATGTGGGGGGCACTTTGGGTGAAATAGAACATTTGCAAAGGTACTTCAATTGGGATTCTATTGGCCTACCTTATTCAAAGATGCACACTAGTTTGTGTCCACCTGTGACAAATGCCAAAGAATGGGGAGCATATCAAAACGAGATGACTCGCCTTTACAACCCATTTTAGAGGTAGAGCTGTTTGAGATCTAAGGGATGGATTTTATGGGTCCTTTTTCTTCATCTTTCAGCAACCTATACATTCTCCTAGCCGTAGATTACGTTTCTAAATGAGTGGATGATTGGAGTGAATTATGCATATATTCTAGTACAATTTCTATGTGTTTTATAGCTTAACTTCCATGATTCACATTCATATAAATTGATATTGCGCTAATCCCCTATACTATAATGTTTTATAGGACATAGCGATATTGGAATAAAAAAGGAAGCTAACAATAGAAGAAAGGACCAAAGAAGAGCAGAGAATGCATCAAAGAAATGCAACAGAGATTGTATCGGCTTGCGATGTGAGAGAGACCATATTTGCGTAGCGCTTTGCACGGTATTGAAGGGAGCTGCAGTACTTAGCGAACGCTTTGAATACGGTCGATTGCCTCGGGTGCAATGCGGTAGACTCAGCCCGCGTGATGTTGGCGAGTCTCCATTCAAAAATGGAGCTCTAAAAAAGTTCTTATTTTTGAACCATTGATGGGCTCGTGTTCAGAAGTATAAAGGCTGCGATTTGAAGGGCCAAAGGAGGGAGGTGGGAGATAGACTAAAGAGGAAGGAGGGGCAGATAGAGATTGGTGAGGCGTATTAGATCGCGAGGGCGACTTCAACACAGTGGCCTCTTTCTCCTAATGGGTGTGATGTTTGAAATCTTTGGGTTTGTAATGAAATCATTATGAGCGAACTTTTCTCTCTAGGGTTATCAGCCCCCTATTGTACCATCATGGATTAATACTTTAATGTGTTTTGTTTAATATCGATATGAATTTCTATGGTTGTTTTTCTCTGAATTTAATCACATGCTATAATTTGGCCATTTATGGCGTACTAATAATGGGGTCGATGCTCGGAGAATGCGGCTCGTAGGGACATGGGTGAAACAGCGCTTGGTCAATAAAGGAATAGAGATATCGCATTCAGAGTATAGCACTAAGTTTCATTCATGCATCTAAGTCGAGTGACGGAATCACATTTACACCAGCTAAGCGAGATATACGATATCTAAAGAGAAGAATAATTACGTAAGGCTTACGATACGACCCTACGCGCGTAAATCATATGAATATTAAATAAATTACTATCTAGGTAAATCCATTGAGTGCGGTGGCCGTAAACCCTAGGTTTTCTCATCATTATCTTAAGCGGAAACTTTAATGTGGGCTTTCTTTAGTTGGCTACAATTTATTCATAATTCACTACAAAATTTGGATCCAAGTATTGTCTAGGTCACTAAATCGATTATAGCGCTCTCTCTTGATGGGACGACATCGGCTCTCGCCACTGCTCATTTGAACTCAGGCGTGTATACTTGCATGGAGTGCATTTTTGGCACACACGCACTCACTAATGGCCATCAAGTTTTTACCGGCCCATTTCGGGGAAGGGTTTAGTGTTGATGTTAATGACCGTGCCATAGATTTATACTTTGGATGGTACATTTTATTTAGTTCTTTTATGACTAATTATTATTATTATTATTATTTTTGTCATTCTTAGTTTTAGGCATTATGCCTGACTTAGTCTCACCTTCATGCATGTGATTTTAGGAAAGCATTTAGTGTGCATACAAAGACAAGATGTGATTCTTCCATTAGATCACCGGATAAGAGCCCGGACGTACCGCCGATTACAGCGAAGCCGCGCGCGGCCGGTTTGGAAATGAAATGGAATCGAAGGATGAAGGGCGGTTCAAGAAGGAATGAACCACAAGTGGAAGCGGAATGGATATTATAGAATCGGGCCATCAGTCTTGCTGGCGATAATCCGCATATGCTCCTTGAGAGTTAGCGCCTCACCCTACGGTTGTTGGGTTAGCTGAAGGCACCCATTCAATTAAGACAACCGGGCGAAAGAATGGCACTCGAAAATGCTCCACAGCATACAGTTTCATGAGTTTGCCTAGTGAGAATCAGATGTACATCGACCATTTATGATTTGCTTGACATGATTCAGTGTTATATTAGGTAATAGAGCTCTCAGATTGCATTTATTCCATAGTCCTTAGCGACCGAGGCGGGCCATTGAGTTGTTAGCCGGCGGCCGGATTCCATTACCTCCGCCCAGAATGAGCCTAGTCACGAGGAATTTCTAGCCAAAATTTTCCACCCGCAAAGATCGCTGGTAGTGTATGAAGTGCCCACATTTGAACAATTCGGGGAGGGAACTTGGTTGAGGCACGGAGGAGATTTCATGAGTTGACCGGGGAGATATCCACGCCCATGAGTTGACTGGTGGATCTGGTGCACCACGTTTTCTTGGTTTAAGCGATTGATTAATTTGCTCAAATAGTGCTGGCTTTGAACCATATTTATAATGAGTTTTGAGCACTTTTTTGTATCTAAATCAACCAAATAGCCAATTGGAACATTAAGGTCTAGGCTTTTCTTATAGCATTTGGCTATTTTTTGTAGTTATATAATGAAATATGCAATGTCTTCGAGGTCGACTCAGACACGAAGAATCAGACGAACTAGATGCATGTCAAAGTGGATGAAAGTGGAGACCCTGGCGAAGGAAATTGGACTAACTGCAATTTTACAACTTGCTCTCACTCCCTTTATTTTGTTGGCACTTTACATGGCTTTTTCCTAAACTACCTCTTTATATATTTTTAGTAGATTATTGTTTTATAATTTCCCTTATTAAGGATATATTTAAGCCACCGGGTCGAGGCTGTATAGGATGATGATCACTTTGTGACGTACAATTTTAGTAAAAACGATCTCCGCCTTTGTGATTTTCTCGTTTCTCCTTTCCTGCCCACTTTCTCAGACCCGAGCACTCCTTGAGGTGTGGTCAGGGATGCTTCCAGTAAAACCCCTCGTCGTTGAAGAGGGGCGCTCATGAGGGATTAGAGTAAACTATTATCCTCATTTTCGCGCATCTGCGGTTATTTATCATTTATACTTTTGTATCTCACCTCACGTTTAAATCCTTTTTACTTCGCACACCACAGTTGTAGCGATGTTGTAAGCTTGGGCTCACGATGGATGCTTATTGCTAGATCCATGAGGCTAACAATTATCATTTATTTACCTCTGAGTTGATGAATAATAAGTTTTTCACGATATGAAACATGAATGACCAATAGTGATCTCGAAAAACTTTTAAGAGTTTAGTTTTACTTATTTGTCCAGTCCAGTTGGGAAGTAGCTATGGTCTTCCTCGCCGGCGCGGCGAAGAAAAAGTACCGAGGGACCCGCTCGGTCGCGCAACGCCGTCGTTAACAAGGACTTGAGGAGTTCTTTTTAAATTCTATTTCATTTTTGTTCTAGTTTTCAAACACGATCACTGCTTTGTTTTTACCAAAAACCCCAAGTCGGTGCCGAATTCACCATTTTTCATCAAAGCATAAATCATTTAGTGCGAAAGCCCATCACGAGTTACGACCCTGACGGTACGCCTATTAGCTAGACTCACGTTAGTAGAAAGTATAGAGTTTATAAATTTTATTGGTTGAGGGTTTCGCCCATTTCACACATTTCACGTGCGAAGATCAAATGGCGCCGTTGCGGGGATGGTGTAATGCAAGTGAGGAAGTGATGAACTTTATGATCCTCATCCACCAGTGTTGGTGAATTACAACATAATATCTCTGCACTATTCTCCTTGGCGGTTCAACTGTAGGGTTGATTTAATTTTACATCTACATTTCATATGATTTTATTTTATTTTTATTTTTTTATTTTAACCTTCTTATCGGCTTTTTGGTAGCCTTACTGCTTTCTTTAGTTTGCTTCATGTGTTGTCGAAGCTTTGTTGGGAAGGAGCCTCCCCCAGGGCGCAATAGAAAGGGTCGGTCTCCGGCCAGACCGAGGTTGTGAAGTGAGCTTGAACTAGCAGGATGGACCTCCGCCGAGAAGCGGCCCAGCGGGGCGACGGGGTTGAAGGGACCCGCCGCCAGAACAATGAGGACCATATACCCACGGGTGATGCACCCCTCATGTATTATACCTCACTGCGGGGGATGTGAATGTCGGCCTTATCTGGTGTCCACTGCTCTGACTTTCCATACCTCTCAGTACTTATTGTACCTCCACCACATACACATAATGTACCTCCATACACTTAATATCGGGCCTTGTGTACCTCCATACACTTGCTCAGGATTTTCAGGAGTTTGCCGACTTTCAAGAGGTGCAACTGATATGGAATTATTACAGGTGAAACCTTCCTTAACCACGAAGTGAGGCCGGGTGGCTTATGTGCCAACTCTACGGTAGAGGAACTATTAGGAATTGGGGAGATATGCAGGCATAATTTTTGAATAAATTCTTTAGCACCCATAAAACCAATAGTTTGAAGAGGGAAATTTACACCTTCACAGCTCTAGAAAATGATAAATTCTACTAGTGTTAGGAAAGGTACCTAGAGACCATCAGTGCCTGCCCTAACCATGGCTTTGATACTTGGATCTTTCCAGTTAATCCCACTTCTATAATTAGATATCTCCTGCTGCTAGACGGTTGTTGGAGACTATGTGCGGAGGGACTTGTAGGCAAGCATCCGGGAGAAACCGAAGCGGACTTCTTGAACTATGTAGAGGCGAGACATCAGAAGGCATGGGATGGGCCCGACCCTAGAGGGGCGGAGAGGATGAGCACGCAGCCAGCTCAAGGGAGGCATGTACTCAATCACGAGAGGACATGGGATGAAGGCAGCTCTCCACCTTGGCTTCAGAAGGTTGGAGGCTTGAAATGTGAAATCATCATGAGGTGAGTAGTAGGCGGGGCGTATACAACAATCCTTATTTTTCGTACCGATCAATGGGGCACGGGAGGCATTGCACACAGCTCTCCTTTAGTAAGGGATGATGGCGGAGCATGCCAGTGTGTGGGTCAAGTACAAACCATCAACAATGCCCCATATGCGACACTACCTGGCCCAACTGGAGAGACAAAATACATAGCCTCTCACCAGGCAAGCCCTCCTTTATATACCCCTCTTTGTGACGGTGGCTCCTCATCTCAACCACAACCACCACCATCCTCATCCCCAATTAAGACAGCTACTTCAGCAGATTTGAGGCAAAGTGGTATGAGCAACTTTGTATAAGAGAGCAGGAGAAGAATGATGAATGCAGGGCTAATAAGAGAATCGACACAGTGGAAATCACACTCAACAAAAAAATAGATAACCTACAGACTGAGATCTCCCAAAAATATGATAACATGTAGTATTCAATCTCGGGTTAATTCAACTAGCAAAGAAAAGAAAAGTGGAAATTTCATCCAGACATGTTCAAACCTAGGAGTGCATGAAGTGAGCTCTTCTAGTGAGCCAAATCCTGGGATGGGATGAAGTTAAAGCAATTATCACATTGAGAAGGATAAAGAGCTTAAAAACCAAGACTCAAACCAAATAAGCAGCGCCAAGAGGTTAAAAAGAGGTCGGACTAGATGAGGTGTCACTTTCTAAAGACCTAGTGAAAAATAAGACACCCCATCTTTCCATGCTAATCGAAAGCAAAGAAAAAAGCTATCAATCAGGCTGAAATACTAGAAGTGCTATAGTGGAAAGCCAACATCCTCTACTTGATATGATTAAACAAGTCCCTAAGATATGCCAATTTCGGGGCTGAATTCGTGTACAATGAAGAGGGCTAAATGTCGATAAGAAGGCCTTCCCGACCGAATGTCAAGCATTATCCAGCTGCAAAAACTCCAATAGTATAAACCGGGTCAGTCTCCACTATCCTAAGTAATATTGGTACATGTAGAAAAAGCATCGGTCGACCTGGTGCTGCACTGCTCTTATTCGATGTAATGTTACTCTGGTCGAGAATTCAGCCCACTCCATCACATTTGTCTCTGCGCATGTATCCACAAATATACCAAAGTGGATGAGAAGATGTCTCTAATACAAGTGGACAAATTCCCACTATCCAAGAGGTTTCATACTTACTAATGTAACCAACTCCGCAGTAGTAAGGCCAACTACGTCTATCATCCTAGGGAGACTACCCCGTCACCCCACGCCACACAACCCATTAAATGGGGTTATGCACATCTAAATTACTTAGAACTCAACATCTTCCAGTTAAGTAAAAAGCACATGCAACCAGCTGGAAGTCGCCCAAAAGAAGTTCATAATCGATACTAACTCAAGAACAGTTATTCCAAAAGCAAATGTAGGATGTGTTAACTGAGGAACTAGTTGATTGTTCTGAAGAGGAACAGGAAGCCCAAGACATGAATATTGTGTAGGGGCATTGGAGAAAAAAGTAAGAAATTCTTCCCTTAATGGACAAGGAATGAACCAGTGAACCACACAATCTGGACCTTAAACCATTGCCTGTGGAATTGAAATATGTCTACTTAGAAGAACAAGATCAGTGCCCATTTGTCATATACTCCTTGCTCAGTGCTTCATAAGAAAATAGCATGTCATGCATCCCTGTGAAGTGTTCAAGCAGTTATTAGGTAGAAAAATCACTAATCATGGTATTAAACCCGTAGTTCAGACCCCATCACATCTACTCGAGGAGGAGGCAAACCAAGAAGGTCCCACAGAGGAGACTGAATCCTCACATGCAAGAAGTGGTACATGAAGAATTCCTAAAGCTGCTACAAGCTAGTATTATTTACCCTATATCCGATAGCATTCTGGGCGTAGCCCAACCCAGTCAGGCCTAAGAAATCAAGGGTAAAATCCACTGCGGCATAATGAGAAGGGAGAGGAAGGCCCACCCACTTTTACTATAGGTCGGGAGGGTATGCATTGATCGCAGAAGACTAATGAGGTGATGAGGAAGGATCCCTTCCTCTACCCTTCCCGGACTAAATTTTCCCTCAAAGGATTCCTACCACCCCCTTCATTACTGGATGGCTATTCAGGCTATTTCCTCAAATCGAGATCAGTCAGTAGGCACCAGAGAAGACCACCCTTCACCAACCAATCAATTCGAAACATATGTTTACAGGAGGACACCCTTGTCCTTGTAATGCCCCGCCACATCTCAGCTTAAGGCATGCTCGCATTCTGGCCGATTTGGTGGAGGCATTATGGATGTTTGCACGGTTGATGTTACAGCTTATGGAGGGAGTCAAAGAATGTCACCAACTTAGAAATCATCGTATAGGTGTATAGGAGAAGAACTTGGTATCAACTCGGGAAATAAGTGCCATTTTATGGTCAACCGGGAAGATAAGGCGTAAAATTGAGATGATCTCCAAACCGCCTCTCTACACTAATGTGAAGACTGCGAGGTACCTCTACAGACGCAGTTTCTATTAGAGGTTCATCATGACTTCTCAAAATTGTCAAGCCCTTTTATAAGTTATCGGAGAAATATGCCAAATTTATGTGGACCTAACGCTTAGAGGAGCTTCGAGGAACTCAAGGCTTATTTGACCACCCGCACTAATACAGTGGCCCCTAACCTGAAGTTACCTTCGAGGTAATGTGCGACGTAAGTGACTCCCACCATTGAGCAAGCTTCAAGGTATGTGAAGAAGTAAAGCCCTATGTGGTCTACTACGCAAGCAAGACATTAAACGAGGCACAAAGGAATTACACTACCATAGAAAAGGAGCTACCGGGCACGGCTCATGCTCTTCTGGACAAGTTCCAAGCCTTATTCGGGTCAATATTCCGACATAATCATATCTCACGCATCATTCACCAGCACATTCCCTCACCCAAATTAATGCCAAGGTAAGATTCTATTGATGGTCTTTCCGCAGAGTCATCCCGATGAGGATGTGGTGGAGGTTCAGAATGTTATGATCACTGAGATCTTAATCATACTATATGAGTAATCATGTCTTATCCCATTTGAATGATGAAACCCAGAATCTCATCCTATTTAGAACGTCCTATACTGCCTGATATTACATTTATGAAATGTGAGAGTTACGATATTAAACAAGTACAAGATAGGGAAGTTTTTCTTGCAAAAATTCACCTATATTACTGGGAAGAGTCTTTCTACAAATATCAAAGTGATAAGATAATCATGTGTAATCAAGAAGAATCAACAAGGGATACTCAAACACGCTGCTGAGAATCCATGTGGAGGCCATTTTCGTTTCCTGTAAATCGCTAAGAAGGTACTATACCGATTTTATTCCTGCCCTTTCACTGTTCATCATCTTATTCCTGCCCTTTCACTTCCCTATAAGCTTCCGTCTCTATGCTCCATTATTTTTTCCAGATTTTTTGAGCCACGACCACTAACCACCTATTTATGGCTATTAATTGGGCTTAACCTCTTTAGCTACCCTAGTCCATCTATTTAACCCCCCCCCCCCCCCTTCTCTCCTTTTCATTATAGAATCATTTTTGAAACATCTCTTCCTCCCAACCTCTCCATCTCCTCTCCTTCTCCAACCTAGCCATGGTGAAGAAGCGCTGAGGACACAGCTTCTGGCCCATAGTGAGGAAGTCTTCTCCTCCCCATGCTGGCGTCTCCAACCTAGGTCCTGCTGTCGTCGCCTCCGTGTCGCTCGGCCACACCGCCGGGCCGTGCCCCGCTCCCTCAGAGCCACCACTACCGCCGCCAGACATTCCCCGCCATGAGCCATGCCCCGCCCAAGGAGGTACCTATACCAAAGCTAAACCCATTCTCCTCTCGCACATCCCAGCCATCCCTAAGGTCTCTATCGTCCAAGAGGGCCCCACTCCCGCCAGAGAGTCCTCCGCCTGCGCCCCTGTGAGCCCTAATCACCACTTTCACTGTGGCCCCGCTGGAGATCTCCCTCAGGATCTATCCCCTGCATCAATCATCAAGAGACCCTACTTCTACGGCAGCCCTATTCCAGGAAATGTTGATTGTAGTGAGAGGGATTTATACAGTGAGATTTATTATGATCTCCCGGCCTTCACCGAAGATCTAGAGCTCAGAGACTCGATGCGACTAGTGAAGAGGTACTCCTTGGAGCCATTTATGACACCTTGTCGGTTTTTCTACCCTCGAGTGGTCATCGAGTTCTACCACACGATGACCTCTAGGCGAGAGCCTAATCCGACGGCCATTCATTTCACTATCGATGCCCGACCAGGGATACTTCGGGCCATGAATATAGTAGCTACGTTCAATCTACCAATGGTTCTTGCCAACTCGGTAGATTATAGACAGTGACCTTATCCCTCGACCAGGGAGATGGTTCGTTTACTATCCCGGGACACTATAGCCGAGCCTATCTTGTTCAAGAGACAGCTTCCTTCGAGCTTGCTCCTCATAGACCATATCTTGTGGTCTAATCTTTTCCGTCTCAGCACATAGCACGTGAGGAGGAGTCAGCTATGGAGGCTCTATACTATAAGCCTCGCAGGGGTTTCTGGGTTCAGTCCACCCCGAGCTTATCATGACATCCTTGTTCCACTTTGAGGACAAGGTCCATCGCAAGAGTATGACCCGAGCTGAGTCCACTCCCCTCCTGTTCCCTGATACTTTTATGCCGTGCATTATAAAGACACTCCATTTCCTCGATGAGCCTGTGCTAGGAGTGCCGTCGTGATTGCGAGGCTATCCTTGCGCCTGACCTAAGGCGACTGCCACGCGCTCACCTCCCACCTCCGGAGCTCAATTAGGACCAACCAAGAAATCGACCTTCCCCAGAGAGCAATACCTCCATCAGCTGGGCATACTAAGGAGCATCAGTTCCAAAGACGCTACCTGAAGATGAGCCTACTCACCACTCCATTTCCCATAACCCCGTGATCCCATGCACCCAGAGTCCCTGACCCCCAAGACTAATGTACCTCAGATGTCAGGGGAGGGATCGATCACTTCAAATGGCCACCTCCTAAGTACATCACCATTTCTACTTCTGGACTTCGCCATCATGGATGCAAATTCACGCTTCTATCACTTCAAGATCCTTTTGTGACTCACACCCATACATCCCTGGGCTTGAGGGATGACGCGCTGTCGAGGCCGCACTTGCATTAACCGGCTATCCCTGCATATCCAAAGTCAACTGGGCCTACCCTCGATTTCTACATCAGTGCCTGCCAAGGCCTCTTTAGTTCATCCTCCTTCAATTCCAGTGCCTTCTACCCATCCAGCCCCTACAGACTCTCTTGATGTGCTAGCAGCAGCAGCAGTCGCAGCCACTCCACTAGCAGCACCTCAGCCTGCCCAGGATGAGGATGACTTTCCACGGCTACGCATTGAGGAGGTTTTACTTCCTTCTCTAACTTTCCGATCCGAGCCTCATTACGGACAATGTGATATTTGGTTGGGGGGAGAGTTAGCGAAGGAAGTGACTTTGAACTTTGATTCTTCACTGGTCCTCGAGCAAGCTCATTTTGTATGTTTAGTGGCTTGCTGTTTGTTCCATTTTGTGAAGTTGTTTGTCTATTTTTGAAAAGCTGAAAACATAGTGATATATATTCTTATACATACCATACAACTCATTTTCTCAATTCAAAAATTGCACCCTTTTTTTTTTTGTACGTGTTCTTCTTGGTAATCCGTAAAGTTGAGAATTGAAACACGCCCAATGCTATTGATGTTGATTAATTCTACATGATTAAGTAGATGATCGGTTGAAGTTTAAATGGTGTCCAGCCTCTTTCTTCCACCTTTAGCTAGCCATACACAATGCACATCGGTTTTCAATAAAGCCGAGAAACCGCCAGAAATCTCACTCCGCAAACTCCTACCCTAGTCTCAGCCGACCACCCATGATGTTAAGGCTCCCATGCAAAAGAAGACCAATGAAGTCTTCCAAAATAAAAAATATGAAAAGAAAAAGAAACAAAGTCGGACGTCGCCTCTTGAAACCCGAAAAGTGCACTATCCGAGGGGTATATGACGAAAGTCTTAAAGCCCGGTGCCCCAACCAATCGGGTCAGAGCCGCCGAATTTAGTGCCTTCGCTTGGCATGGGTGGATGGGTGAGTTTAGCAAGTCAGGTGCTGGAGTTTCAAGAAATCATTTGAGTCCATATAAATCTGGAAGAGTTAAGTGGCTGTCAAAGATCCTATGACTTGATACCCTAAGCCTTAATTAGTTAGAGTCGCCTGTGACCCTGCTATATTACGGACTTCTCATGAGGTCGATTCTCAACATTGCACCCTACAACATAAAAAGAAGTATGGAATAAGAGTGGAGCAATATTTATTTAGGCTAGTCAATGTTCTAGGTCTTGGCAGTAGCTTGGTCAGAGTGCACTGGGTAAACTTAACGTTTAAAACCCGATCACATAAACACTTAGATTTTGGTGGAAGTTTCGTGTCGATTCCTTGAGCCGGGATACTCTTCCTAAAACTTGATTTTGTATGGCATTCATTCTCCCAAGATGGTTATGGTACAGGGTCTTGGTGATCTATAACGAGGGTTGTATTAATACTCATCCACATACTTTTTTGAAAGATAATTATTTTGCAGAAATATAATCGGGTTCGTTCTTCCTTCTTTCTCATCGCTAAGGGACTAGCAATGTGCTCTGTCAGGGGAGTGATTAGTGCCCAACAGTGCTATTTCGAACCCCGTTTATGTAGGTTTCGAGCACTTTGTGTACTAATCAACTTAACAACCCACACTGGCACATTGCGCTGTCCCGACTTTATTACTTATCGCATTTCAGGGCTATTTTGTAGTTATATTAGTTAATATGCCAACGCTCATCGAAATGACTCAAACACAAAGAATCCGTCGGAACCTTCTGAGATGCGTGTCATATGTCTAGCTTTGAAATTGGAGCCACAAACTGAAGGAAATTAGACCACTGCAGAAATTCCTTGTGGTCAGAATCACCTCTCGTAACTAACACTGGGCAGCGCCAAAATTCTTGCAACCCCGCTCCGCTCCACTCTCACCCCCCATCGACCACCTTTCTATGGTGGCTTTTCCTAAACTATCCCTTTATGTATTTTTGGTAGTTTAGACATTTTTGTAATTTCCCTTGTTCTGAGCTTTATATAAGCCTCAGTCAAGGCTCTGTATAGGATGATGATCACTTTATTCAATAATTTTGGCACGAAAGCTTTCAGCTCTCTCGCCTTTGTGATTTTCTCTCATTTTCTCCCCCTTTCTCTTACTTTCTCACCGGACAAACACTACTTGAGGATGACAACTCAAGTGGATGTCACTGAACCCCTCATCCTGAAGATGGCTGGCCACCGGGCCAAGGTTCGAGGTAAATTATCGTCCTCCCTCGTTTCAATACATGCGCTATTGTCATTTATAATTTCTATGTATCTGACCTCGGTTTAAACTTTGATGTACCTTTGATCACAGTACTGGCAAGCTTTCTTGTGGCCCAATGGATGTCATTTCTAGATCCAATGAGGTCATTTAGTTGTCATCATATTTACCTCTACAAAGTTAGGTCAAAGAATTGCTTTAATTATGAAACATGAATGACCAATAAATGTCAGATCTCTATGAGAAAACTTTGTTTAGTTTCTTTATAGATAAACAAAGATCCAATTTGGGAAATGACTATAGGTCATCCTCCCCAACGCGAGGAAAAGTACCCGAGGACCTCTCAGTCGCCCTAGAACCTCAAGCCTAGTGGTCCGATACTTCGAGGAGTTCTTTTTACATTATATTTCATTTTTGTTCGTAGTTTTCAAACCACCAATCACACTGTTTTTACAAAAACCCCAAATCCCAAGTGAATTCACCATTTTTCATCAACTGTAAATCATTTTGTGCGAAGAAAACCTATCCCTGAGTTCGACCCTAGAGCAGCTATACTGCAGTAGCTAGGCTACAGTAGTAGAAGGTATAGGTTTATAAATTTTGTTGGTTCGGAGGTGACTAGCTACACGTTTACGTGCGAATCGCCCAGTGACAACTACTGATGCCCCAACCAAGCTACAAGATTCTCCTTCATACATGAGGCTTAGCAAGCATCCCTTGAGTTGTCATCCCCAAGGGGGGTGTTTGGGCACCAAAGAAAAATGAGAGGTTAAGAGAGAAAAGAGCAAAATAAACCCTAAAATGAAAGTCATGGAAACCTGCATTAAAATGAAAAGTTGCTTGGGGGTTGGCGTCGTGGGGCTTATATAGTCAACCCCAAAGTGTTCAAATACAAAAATGCCTAAAATATGAAAATTACATAAGTGGGACAAATGGTAATTAATCAAAACGTGGTCGTTGTAACCAAAAAAATACAAAAACATTGTGTCGAGGCAATTCTCGCATGCAAGAACTCACAAGATAGAGAAAATTTCCTCGCTATGTTAGAGAAATTTCGCTAGCCTAGCTTAAATTTTCATAGAGATAGCGAAATCTGGGAATTTTCGCTAGAATCTGCATTTCAATTAGTTAATAAATTTCGTCAGATTGTGAAATTTTCTATGATTGCAATTTTAATCCCAACGCAAATTTTTCGCAATCATAGCCAAAACCCTAGTCTCGTTCTTTCTTCCCTGCTTTGCTACGCATCCACCTTCTTCAAATCCACTCATCTCTTCATTTTCGAATGATGAAAATAATCGTGAATCCTCGATTCAGCACCGATCTTGACATCACACTTGAACTTATTGGCTGAGGCACGCAAAAACCTGCAAAATTACCAAAAACAATCTCGAAAACAAATCAAAAATACTAAGTGGACATGAACACGAAAATTGGCTTAATTTATATGATTAGAGCGCAAAAAGCACCCAAAACCTATCTTGAATAGAGCTCAAAATAGCACTTTTTGGGCACTAATCAGGGGGGGTGGGTTTAATGGAATGAAGTTGAATGGTTCCCCCCCTCCCCCTTTTTATAAATCAGTTGGGCAACTGAAGGGTCTCCAGAAACCCAAGCCACCGATGTCCAATTTCGCTACTTTAGCGAAATTTTTACCATAACTGGTTTCCATCTGCATAAAAATATAAAAATTTTATTTAGGTAAATTAAACTAAATAAATAAATAAAACAAAAATCAAAATAAAAATTTTAAAATAAACCTAAGAATTAAAAATAAAATAAAATTGAGATAAGATTACTAAAAAGGAAAGTTACTAAAAATAGCATAATATGAAAATTGAACAATTCTAAGCAAAAATTTTAAAAAAAAAAATTTTGAGTTGCAGTTTGGTTTCAGTGGACACCAAACCAGCTCAATTTCACTGATTCACTCATGGAGGGTCAAGGAGGAGGGGCTCCTGGACCCCGGTATAAAGGGCTCAAGCATAGCCCTCATGCTTAATTCCTTCTTGTTGACTTTTCTTCTCACTCGGTTAATTTCAATGATCAATGGCTCATAGGTGATTGATGCAAATCAACTCCCCAATCAACTCCGCTTCATCTTGGTTTACCACCTCGCAATTGGGGGCTTTGGTTTCCCCGCATTTTGACCAATCGAGCAGACTCTCATCAACTCCTTTCTTGCTTATCTTCACTAGCTTACAGTGCTTCATACCATGAAAAATATTGAGCTCCAATGTCATGTCGCTAAATGTGAGAGCTGCAGCGACTCATTTCCCGATAATTGATTATCGATCAAGGCTGCCAAAATGGTCTTCCTGTGATAATTGCTATACGTGATCGGGCTCCATCATATTGGGGTCTGTCATACCGCAAAATCCACTGGCAGTAGAATCTCTGTCCACCTTTACCAACACATCCTCAACTATTCCCCTTAGAATTCTCACCGATCGATCCCAAACGACAAAAAGTGATGTCATAGCTCGAGCCCTAAACCTAATTGCTTATACACTCGACATGGCAAGAGGTTTACACTCTGCCCCCAAATCAACAAAGGTTGCCGATGCATGTCCTACCCCAATGCTGGATCGATATCATGGGGGATCTCTGATTAGTACCTGCAAAAAGTGCTATTTCGAGCTCTAAGTATCAGATAGGTTTTGAGTGCTTTTTTTTGCGCTTAATCATGCCTTCAATTAAGTACCAATTGAAGTGTTTAGTGTTCTTAGTATCACTTATGTCGCTTAGAGGTTATTTTTGGTTGTTTTGTTGGTTTTTTATGCACTTTGAGAGTTCAAGACATCGACATATGCTAAACCAGAAGATTGAACCCATTCATCAGCCATCAAACATACCAAAATCAAAGAAAGAATGAAGGCAAAGTGATAAAAGTCAGAGCAAAGAGGCCATGCAGCTGAAGATCAGCGAATTCCGTGGAATTTCGCTTAAGAATGCGAAAATTTCGATTGCGAAAAATTCCTCGCTAATCCCGAACTGTGAAATTCTCGTCAGGCCCAAAATTCCCGCTAACCACCTGCTCCTAGCTTAAAAATGTGCCTCGCTCACCTGGGTGGCCCCTCGTTGGGTTAGCTGAATTTCGCAGCTAGCGAAATTGCCAAAGGCCTAGCGAAATTCCTCCGATTCGCTTATCTCGTGCACTCGCTACCTAGAGAAATTTTCGCTTACCTAGCTAAATTTTCACGCTCTAGCGAAATCGGGCCTGTCTCTAGCGAAATTGTCTCGCCTTTGTCATCCTTTGTAATTACTAATGCAAACCGACTTCATTTTGGTGTATTACTTCCTTGTCCCTTATTTTAGCCAAAATGTTAGGCTTTATTGTAGTTTCACATAAATGGGTGGCCTATATAAACCCCCATGATTTTTGTAACCCAAAGCAAGAAATTGGAGAGAAATATTTTAGCACATTTTTTCATTTTTATGTAAATATCTTCCGCAGCTCATTTAGGGTTTTGCTTTTCTCTTCTCTCTCCTCTTTCTCTCATTTTCTAGGCTACCAAACAACCCTCTTGAGGATGACAACTCAAGAGATTCTTGGCTAAGCCTCTTTCTTTGAAGAGAAAGGTGTAGCTTAGCTCGGGTCAGGGGGCATCTGCAGGTCATTCTCATGTGTCGAATGCTACAGCATCAGATTTATGGCTCCCATCTTCTCAAACTAGGGTTGAATATCATTTAATGTCATTAATTTGGATAATACTTACTATGCTTTAGGATACAAAGGCAGATACTTTATCGCGCATGCACTGGTGGCTTTTAGATGGTCTTTACGAGCCACCTAAATGATGTCAATGTTGTGGTTTTAAACTAAAAGGGGTCGTAGGATGCATGTTACTTGTGTTGACTCAAATAGGAGTGATTCTATGGTTAGGTTTGCTAGTTAAACAAAGATCCGATTATGGCTTGGACTATAGGTTGCTTGTCATAATGCGAGGATAAACCCGAGGACACTTGTTTGCCCTATGTTATCAAGTTAGTGACCTAAATCTTCAAAGTTACCTTTCACACATCACTTCTGGGCCTTTACAGTTATTCAGTTTTCAAACTACTCACACTGTTTTTGAAACAAATCCAAAAATCCAAATAGAAAGCCTTACCTTTTCACACTTATGCAAATCATTCCTAGGATGAAAACCCATCCCCGTGTTCGACCCTAGACCGCTATATTGTAGTAGCTTGACTACGGCAGTAGGAGGAATATAGGATATAAATTTTGTTGATTCCGCTCAACCTACTGTGGCACGAATCAAATGGCGCCGTTGCCCGGGATGGTGCCAAACTACGTTTGATAAGTTGAAGTGTACTTGTAATCCTCATTACAAGGAAGTGCAACTTTAACTTCACAGAACTCCACTGCAAAGAACTCCGTGAAGTTTTCATCACTTTTTAGTAAAGAATCCCACTGCTTTTGTTTTCATACAGTCAGCTTTATTTTAGCTAACTCTAATCTTGCCAAGTTCAGGCTCTTTGTTGTCTCCGAAATCAGGTAATGTGTGTTTATGCACCGCTGGGATGTAGACACTCGTAGACTGCAGAATTAGTACACAAAATCGACCAAAGCAAAGAAGCCGTTGTACACACATATACCATGGATCCTTTGCCCGAAGAACAACGTAGCCGCTTGAAGGTCCCCAATGAATCCAACTCCGCCTATAGAACCACATGAGGGATCACATCCACCCTCCTAGGGTTACGCTCTCCCGCATCATACCTTCACCGGGAAGATGCAAGAAGAGGCCTACTGCACTCCCATTCCCACATATCATGGTATGGAAAATGAAAATCCGTACACTCATATTAGGGATTTTGAGGAAGTATGCACTACCTTTTAAGGAAGGAACGATGGACATGGATTCGCTTAAGTCAAAGCATTTCCACGACCCTAGCCGACAAGGCCAAGATTTGGCTAAACTCATCGAGGCCTGTAACTAATAGAAATTACCGAAATAAGCAGTGCACTCAAGAAGATTCCAAGGCTCATAAGACCAACAATTTGAAAAGACAAATTTATACCTTTGCGTACCAAGATGGTGAGAGGTTTTATCAAGGTTGAGAGATTTACGGAGACTACCGCTGGCCCACATCACGGCTTTGATACACGGATGCCGGTAAACCATTTCTATGGTGGTATGTCTCCCCGCCATGAGGCGCCTTTTGGAAACCATGTGTGGAGGAGACTTTCTAAGTAAGCATCCCGATCGGCCATGGATTTTAAATTATGTGGTTGAAACTTCTAAGGGTCGGGATGACAAACTTAGGAAATGGAAACAATGAGGCCCTCAGCCAACCCTAGGGGAGGGATTTATACACTGCCAGAGGACATAGAAATGAAAGCTAGAATTTCAACCTTAGCTAGGAAGGTGGAGGAGCTTGAAGGAAAAAGGCTCCATGAAGTGCAAGCAGTGACTGAAAATCCTGCACAAGCCAATCTCTCGTGACTAATTTCAACCCTCGTACATCCAAGAGAATGTTATCCCATGGTTCCTTCAATGAAGGATTTGATGTCAGAATGTGCAAATGTTGTAGGTCAATACAAGCCACCACAACCCAATACCCCATATGGAAATACCTACAATTCCAATTGGAGGAATCACCCTAACCTTTCCTGGAAGCCCACTCCCCCTGCCTATACTCCCCGTAAAACCACGCTTTGTCCCAATTTCAACCACAACCACCACATCCTCATCTCCCCGTGAGCAAGCCATTTTAAATTTGAGTAAGGTGGTAGGCAACTTGTGGAAGAGAAAGGAATTAAATCGGGCAACCTGCACAAAGGATTGGATAATGTATACATCGAACAAGAGAATAGACGGGGCTAGAGAGAAATCCCGAAACCAGAAAATTGATAACTTACAAGATTCAATCACCAAGATCAACAAGTTGCCGGAGGTACAAGAAAGAGGAAGGTTCCTTCCCAAACAAAGGCTAAACCCGAAGACTCATGGAGGTAGATCATCCAACAATACAGGAATGGATGAAGTTAAGGCAATAATCACCTTGAGGAGTGGAAAAGTGGTTGATCAGCCCATGCCCAAACCTCGTCAAGAAACCAGTGAACTGAGAAGAATTGGAGCCGTAATTGACATTTTCCCCGATCGAGGATTCACGAAGCATCAGAGCGCCACCTCCATTTCCACAGCACTTAGAAGCAAGAAGAAGGCATCCCAAAGAAAGTGTATCTAGGAAGTCCTAAGACGTAAAAGGTCAACATACTCTTTGACATAATCAAAACAAGTTCCCGCCTATGCAAAATTTTTGAAAGATCTTTTACTGAATCAAGAAGGGATTAAAGTATCGAGAAAAGGGTACTTCAATGTAACAAGTCGCTGCCATAATCCAAAGTAAGAATCCAACAAATACAAGGATCCAGATCTCCCACAATTTCAGTCAATATTGGTAATTGCATGCATGTCATTGCTTCGATGCAGAGCCAAGCAGAACCTATCGCCGTACTCGTGTACGCGCTAGGTTCGGGGTGAACTTAAACCTACCAACATCACACTATCATCGGGTCGATAGACAAGAAAATCCCTAAGGATAGCGCCAGGATGTCCCAGCGTGAAAATAGACAAATTCTACTACCTAGTGGATTTTGTAGTGCTTGACACTGAGCCAATTGCAAATGAACCCAATCATGTGCCAATCATCTTAGGAAGACCATTTCTGGCCACAGCCAATGCAATCATCAATTGCCGGAATGGAGTCATGCAACTTACCTTTGGTAACATGACCTTGGAGTTAAACATATTCCATTTAAACAACAAACACAAACTGCTAGCAAATGAAAATCACCCTCGATGAAGTTGTTTGGAAATGGCCAGTGACGCAGAAAGCCAAGTGTCCGTGAATTGCAAGGAATAGTCAACCAAGGTAAAGAAGAGATTCGGGTCCCCGCGCATCAACACCCACCGCAAGGCAATCGACCACTCGCATCCATCGTTGAGGACCAAGTCAACAAATGGCACCCAACACCATGGAGTCAGCCCAGGCTACTGCAGGGGTTGAGGAGATCATTCTCCTTGACCCTCCTTGAGTAAATTCATCGAAAATCGAGTCTTCGATTTGGTGCTCACAAAACCAAATTGCGCCTAATAAATTTTGTTGCCTTAATTTAGTTAATTTCAATAATTTCATCTATTTTTATGTGCTTACCAATTTAGCAATTTGGTAATTTTATTATAGTTTCTTATATTCAGTTTTTAGATATATTTTATTTAATAATTTTAATTTTCATCTAGTTAGTATTCTATTAATTTTTATTTTGATGTTAAAAATTTGAATTTCAGGGGAGGCAAGCAGGGCCAAATTCGCTAAAATAGCGAAAAAGGCTGTAAGTGGACTCTTCGGCTACCCTGGAAGTCCAATAAGAGGAGGGGAGGGTTTCGCTTTCCACACCTGTTTTCCCTCCCAAATTTCCGTGACCCGAGCCTCCACAACCGCCTACACCTTCAAGCAAGGCCGCACCATGATCGAGCCCCGGTCATCATTGTCATCTCTGCACCATAGCACCCGACCACACCCATACTGCCAGATTCCGGGTCGCTCTCGAGTCAGAAGCAGAGCGTGCCCCTACACTTAACCGCCGCTTGTTCATCAAGCACCAGAAGCACGCCGAGCGCCATCATCGCGCCTTACCAGCGTCATTTAGTCTTACTCCTCGCCAGCTAGCCACTCCACGCATCGAGCCCCCGACCGAAGCTTCACCGCCAGCGAGCCCCGTTTCGCAGCTGGCTGCTACCCGAGCTTCATAGCCATTCCCATCGCCTCGAGCACCGCGACAACCAAAGATCGCCGCTGATCCTGGCCCTTCCGTTTTATTTCGATTTCGCTATGGTTCGTATTTCGGGTGGGTCCCGCTTCGCCGCGGTCGATTCAAGACACCCGAGCGAGAGGCCCTGGGCCTCCGGTCCCGCTCCAAGCACTCATCACCGGGTCCCCGAGGCGCATTCCCCGAGGAGCCTTAGGATTTCAGATACCAGATTGACCTGACAGACCCCGGCCCCATCACCCGTGTGTCTCCTCGTGAGGAGAGCCAGGAGGGCCCGACTCCTTCTCCTGCCTGCCCGCACACGGCCCAGCGAGTCATCTCCTCCCGCCTCGCCATCACCAGTCACATAGCCGTACTGTGGAGGCTATATCATCGCCTCTCGCTTGTCACCCGCCCAGGATCAGGAGGCCGTTGTTTGTAGGGCACCCCATTCCGGGGAATACTGCACTACATTCGAGGGATTTTCATCAGGAGTCATTCTATGACGTCCCAGCGCTGAGGGCTGATCCCAGGTTCAGGGATTCTATGAGGTTGATTGAGGACTATTCCCTACTGGCCTTCATGACCCCGAGACAGTATTATTACCCCCGGGTGGTGCTGCAGTTTTATCACTCGATGACATCACGTAGAGTACCGCCCACTGAGCTTCAATTTTCTATGTGATGATCGCCTCGAGTCCTCATACCGGGGCAGATATTTCACAGCCTTTAGGCCCTCGCGATACCGTCGCCAATCTGCAGGGTTGTCGAGCTCGGGCCCACCCACCTCGCCGAGATGGTTCGCATGCTAGCCCCGAGACATCACAATGGGCAGATTTTCGTGAGGCAACTTCCGCCTCATATATCAAGCTGGCCGATCACCTCTTCAGACTACCTCATTCCCGCACACAAAGATTATGTACAGCCGGAGGGGAGCCATCTCGAGGCTCTTACCTGGATCTCAGGGACATTGGTTCGGGCCCTCCTGAGCCGGTGATGACCTCCTTAATGCATTCTCGAGGAGTAAGGTCCATCTAAGGGTCTCTGACTGCCGAGAGTCTTCTTCCGTCGGCCGATGCCGAGACTACTCGCTGTGTTCTTGAGAATTTGGACTCTGAGGAGCCCAGGATTGAGAGGAGGATCCGATGCCCTCTAGTCCTGTCACTGGAGCGAGTGATGACCATGCTTGTATCTTTCCTCCTCCGGCAGCAGGACCAGGAGGAGGTACCGGATCAGGTGGCCGAGGAATCCCACAAAGACGATATGCATGCCCCTGAGCCCGAGATACAGAGGAGTCCGGCTCCGCATCTGTCCCCTCCATCTCCCCATACTCATTATGGGTTCCCAAGAAATACACTGGTCCATCCTATTCAGCACACCATTCACCTGAGTATGTTCACGCCAAATTCGAGAGATAAAGAGGGTGACGGATGCTATATGCTCGCTAGCGTTTACTCAGTACCCCAAAGATCAGGTTGACTCAAGAAACACTCCATGCTGCAAAGAGACATGACTCCTCACCCGGGTCTTCCTCGTGTTCTCGATCGTAGGAGGAGCCTACAAAGAAGAAGAGCCATGCACTCAACACAACCAGCCAACAAAGGAGGGAGCCAGTTTCTTTACGATTTTACAGTTAACAAACTTTATCAATCGCCTTCTAATTTTGATTAGACTTAGTATTAGCCATAGTAGGCAAAGTGGATATTTTTGTTGTTTGTTTAGCTTCGTATGCATACTAGCCATTTTGCTATATCAAAAGCTATTCAAGATATATATACACACTTTGCATATACTTTTTTGCGGTTCCATCTTACGTAATTGTTTTTATCATCAATCGACAATTGAATTGCTTTCAACTGACAATTGAATTGCTTCAATCGGATAATGAATGTCCATTCACACTGAACAGCTTTACACTGTGGTTTGAATGCTTTTAAATGGAAATTTGAAACCCTGTTTCATTACCTTTATGTTAGAACAAATTCCTTTGTTTGATATAATTTCTTGGTCGCTTGAAGTTCCAGCGATGCTTAACTCGAACATTTCTCCCTTTAAGCTAATTCACACTGTGCATTAAATTTATTGTTTCAATAGGGTTGTGAATTTAGCTTATCTCTCCTTTCATTTCAGATACTTCTAGCTTAGCATGTCAAGTAACCCATGATAGCTCAGGTTACCCACATTTGAAGGCCAACAGTCTTCCAAAAAGGAAAGAAAAGAAAAAGCAAAAGAAAAAGCAAAAAGAAAAAGAAAAAGAAAAGAAGAAAAAAAATAAAGTCGCGGAAGCCTCATTAAACCCGAGCACGGCCCACGCGGTGTATGGCGAAAGCCTTTCTAAGCCCGATGCCCTAAAACTTAATTGGGTTGAGTCATCGATTTAGTGTTCAGCATGGGTGATAGGTAGAGCTTAACGCTTTGTAGGTGCTTGATTTTCGGGTCATACGTAGTCCGGTGAAGCCTCAAAGAGGGAGTTTCAGGGTCGCCGATCCCTTTCGCTCGATGCCCTAAACCTTAATTGGTTGGGAGTCATCTGCGGACCTCGCTACACCTGACTTTCGTGAAGCCGACCTACATTGCACCCTACAATAAGAAAGAAAAGCGTAACTATCCTTATCTAGGTTGTTCAATGCCTTAAGGCCATGCCAAGCAGTTGGGGAGGACAATTTTATAATTTATTGGCCTCGGGACTTGTTACATAAAGAACCATTAGACTTTGGTGGAAATTCAAGTTGAGAATCATGGAAACAATATCACCTATAAATTGATCTTGTATGGTTTTGGCTATTTCATGCCTGCTTTCAAACTCCTAAGTGTCAATTTTTGTTTAAAGGTAATGTTTATTCAGATATACACCTTTTGAAAAATAAATATTAAACTTTTTGAAAATCACTGCATGCATATCCTTTTTGTTTTTGCATTGCTAAGGGACTAGCAACGCTTCGTCGGGGGTGATTAGTACCCAAAAAGTGCTATTTTGAGCCCTATATCAGATAGGTTTTGAGTGCTTTTGGTGCACTAGTCATGTCAATTATACCAATTGAAGTGTTCAGGTGTTCTTAGTATCACTTATGTCGTTTAGAGGTTATTTTTGGTTGTTTTGCAGGTTTTTGCGCATTTCGAGAGTTCAATATCGAGACATATGCTAAACCATGAAGATCGAACCCATTCACGCCCATCAAACATACCAAAATCAAAGAAAGAATGAAGGCAAAGTGATAAAAGTCAGTGTAGTATAGAGCAGAGGGCCATGTGCTGGAAGATCACAATTCCAGGAATTTCGCTAAGATTGCGGTAATTGGCCGATTGCGAAAATTTCAACATACAATCATAGCAAAAATTCGGCAATCCTAGCGAAATTCTCTCGATTTCCTCGCTATCTTCGCACTTCGTCATCTGCTAAATTTTTCGCTTACCTAGCGAAATTTTCGCTTACCTAGCTTAAATTTTCGCCGCCTAAATGAACTGGGCCTCGTCTCTAATAAATTGTCCGCCTTTGTCATCCTTTTGTAATTAATGCAAAACCGACTTCATTTTGGTGTATTACTTCCTTGTTCCTTATTTTAGCCAAAATGTGCCAGCTTTATCAGAAGCTTTCACATAAACGGGTGGCCTATATAAAACCCCCATGGTTTTGTAACCCAAAGCAAGAAATTGAGAGAAATCTTTTGGCAAATTTTTTTCATTTTTATAAATATCTTCCGGCAGCCTCATTTAGGGTTTTGTTTTTCTCTCTCTCTCTCCTCTTTCTCTCATTTTCTAGGCTACCAAACAACCTCGAGGATGACAACTCAAGAGATGCTTGGCTAAGCTTCATTTTCTTTTGGAAGCAGGAAGGTAGCTAGCTTGGTCAGGGGGGCATTTGGTGTTGTCCTCATGTGTCAATGCCAAGGTGCACGTATTTATGCTCCCATCTTCAAACTAGGTTGAATATCATTTAATGTCATTAATTCGCTACTTACCATGCTTTAGATACAAGCAGATACTTATCATAATAAGACTATGGTTTTTAGATGGTCTTTACGAGCCATCAATGATGTTGAATGTTAGGTTTTAAACTAAAAGGGCTGTAGATGCATGTTACCCGTGTTGACTCAAACAGAAAGGATTCTAAGGTTAGCTTCCATAGTTAAACAAAGATCCTGCTTATGGCTTAGACTATAGGGTTGCTTCGGTCATAATGCGAGATAAAACCCAAGGACAATTTGTTTGCCCTATGTTATCAAGTTAGTGACCTAAATCTTCAAAAGTTACCTTTCACACATCACTTCGCCTTTACGCTATATTCAGCTTTTCAAACTACTCACACTGCTTTTGAAACAACCAAAAATCCAAAATAGAAAAGCCTTACCTTTTCACACTTATGCAAATCATTCCTAGGATGAAACTCATCCTCATGTTCGAATCTTTATACCGCTGGCATCAGAGTAGCTTGACTCACAAGTATAGGAGGAAATATAGGATATACCCTTTGTTGATTCCGCTCAACCTACCGTGGCACGGTAATCAATCCCGGGATCCTCAGATTTCACCTGGTCTCGCTTCCTGATTATGGCACTAACTTGCTCGCTGAAAATGCTTTCTTCAATGCCTAACCCTTTCGATCGCGGCACGTGTCCTTTAAGAACTTTGCATAAGTCAGGACCTCGCTTAATCATGTCGCTGAATATTTACCTTCACTTGCCTTAGCACCTCCCAAATTTCAGCTTCGCTCGAATTTTTTTCGCCTTAATGTGGAAACTGGAGGGCATTATTTTCCACTGGGTCTTCACCGATTATTATCTTCTCGCTCAAATTTTCCTTTCTTTCGCCTTTAGCGCTCATGGCCACTGGTTGCTCAATTTCCTTTCCACTCCTCAAAGTGATGATAGCTTTCTACTATCTGCACCCCCTCGAGCGCCGTTGGATAAACCAATCTCACGGACTCTTCGGATTCGCAATGTTTGGGGAAGGGAACCTTCCCTCCCACTCCGCAAGACATAACCCTTCAGATTTAACACCCAGTGAAAGGTTATCACCTTTCGATTAAGGCTGCTCTAAGCCCCATCTATTCTTTGTTCAGTACTTTCTACAAAGATCAATTATTCGTATTAATCAGACGCGATCCCTTTTTTGCTCCTCCACAAAATTGCCTACCACCTTGCTCAAATTTAAGATGGCTTGCTCAACGCAGAAGAGGATGATGATGGTCGTGGTTGAGAGATGAGGAACCGAATCGTTGTTTGACACCAGTACATGTAAGTGTGGGGATTAGGTTTCAGAGAGGATTGGGGGTGATCTTCCAATCGAATTGTACGATACCGCATTTGAGCATTAGGTTGTGGCTTGTATCGCCCACGACATTGGGCATGTTCGACATCAAATCCTTCCAATCTAGGAGCATCTGACAGTGCCCTCCAGTGGACAGCTGGCCGACAATTGATGCATGGGTCAGTCTCGTGCGCATTTTCAGTCACTGCCTGCACTTCATGGAGTCTTTTTCCTTCCAGCTCTTCCACCTTTCTAGCCAAGGTTGATATTTTTGCTTTCATCTCCATATCTTCAGAAAGTGCAAAAATTCCTCCCCTTTGGTGGACTGAGGGCCTCATTTTCTACACCTCCCTTGGGTTTGGCTCATCCCATCCCTTGGAAGTTTCAGCCACATAATTCAAAAAATCCATGGCTTCATCTGGATGCTTGCTCAGAAGTCCTCCACACATTGTTTCTACCAGTCGCAGCCACGGTCTGAGACATACCACCATGTATGGTTTACAAGATCCAAGTGTTTAAAACCATGATGACAAGAATCGATGGTTTCCATGAACCTCTCTCAACATCAGAACCTCTCATTGTCGAGGGCAGCAAAGTGGATTCGGCTTTTCAAATTATCGTCTTGTGGAGCATTGAAGAATTTTTTTGCACCCCGCCCTCGAAGCCTCCGCCCCGCCTTCGATGGTTCTTGGCCTCTCGCCAGTTGAATTGCCATGATCTCGCTGGCTCTCTCACAGGTCAATGGAAATGTTCTTCTCAACTTCCAACAAATCCATGTCAATCAGACCTCAAAGATTATGCACACTTCTCAAAATCCCTTATATGTGTATGGTTTTTCATTCCTCCATACCATGAAATGTGGGAAGCAGTAAGTACTGTGGTCAGTCTCACCGCTACATCCTCACAGAGGTATGATGCGTGAAGGAGCACTAACCCTAGAGGGTGTATGTGATCCTCATTGATCTGTATGTTGCTGGGATTCATAGGGGTTTCTTGTTGACTTTGTTTGCCTCGTAGGATCCATTTGTTCATCAGGCACACCGCATTTCACAGCTCACTTTTTAACTCCGGTGCACTCACTCTTTGCGCCTAATCTTTAACTTTCTATCCCAAAGGGTGCATAAACACCTGTTACATAAAATTAGAAACAGCAAAGAACACCTCAACAATAAAGCTCGCTAAAAGAATCGGTTGTTAGCTACTTAAAAACCGATCAGAGAAACAAAAACAAGATGTAAAGAATGCTAAGTAAAGAAAACTTGCTGTTCAAACAAACGAAATTCAAAAAGGATTAAAAGGTCACCAAAACTTGTAATGTGGATTACAAGTACATACCAACTCATCATCCGTAGTTTGGCACCATCCCCGGCAACGGCGCCATTTGATTCGCGCTCTACTCGCAGGTGATCCTAATTAACAAAATTTATTTCCTATATTCCTCCTACCGCTGTAGTCAAGCCGCTGCAAGATAATGTCTAGTGGTCGAACACGGATGGGTTTTCATCCCACAAATGATTCGTGATCATGTTTGAAAATGGTGAGACTTTTATTTGGATTGACTGGGTGAAAACAGGGAGATCAAGTTGTTCAACGCTTCGACTGAAACGTGCTTAAAGTAAAGTTTGAAATGGTGACCTTGAAGGCTTGGGTCACTAGCTTGATAGAATGAGGTTATTGAGGTGTCCTCGAGTTATTTCCTCTCATTAGGGAAAATGACATATAGTCAAAGCCAAAACCGGATCTTTGTTTAGCTATAAAACCTAACCCTAAAAACACTCCTATATGAGTACAAACATATACTGAGCATTCAATGTTCCAATCAGTTTGAAATCCTAGCATTTAACCTCTTTTCAATGGCTCGTAAATGACATCTAAAGAATGTCAGTGCATCTACCATTAAGAATACACTGAACCCTAAAGCATGACAAGTATTGACCAAAGGAAAGACATTAAATAGCATTAAACCCTAGTTTGGAAAGGTTGGAACTATAAATGCAGTACCTATTTCATTTAAAGCATGAGGACACTGCCAAACCACCAACTACCAAGCTAGCAACCCTCCTCTTTAAGACTTTGAGGCTTAGCCAAGCATCCCTTGAGTTGTCATCCTCAAGGGTGTACTCGCGCCCAAGAAAATGAGAGAAAGAAGAGAGAGAAGAGAGCAAAATATAACCTAAAAACTAAAGCTGCGGGAAAGCTTACTTAAAAATGAAAGTTAGGGTTACAAAAGTCATAAGGTGGCTTATATAGCCAACCCAATTGTGTGAAATACCAAAATGCCTAAAATATGAGATTACAATAGGGACAAATGGTAATTAATCAAAACGTGGGTCGCTTAGAATCAAAACATCAAAAACATGTGGCCAAGATTTTCTATGTAAAGGAATTTCGCTATCATAGCGAAAATTTATTTCTCTATGATAGCGAAATTTCTCTAGATTAGCCTAAAATTCAGGTATAGCTAGTGGGCCTCTTCGCTAGGATTGCGAAATTTTCGCTATGGTTGCGAAATTTTCGCAATCCTTGCAAAATTTTCGCAATGCATAGCGAAATTTCTGGTTTGCCTTTGATGTTTCCTGCTTTGCCTCTGCATCACTTTTTCATCAATTCCACTTCACATCTCTTCATTTTTGGTTGATGAAATCACTGTGAATTCTCAGCATTCAGCACTAACTCGACATCAAACTTGATATTATTGGTTGAGGATCGCAAAACCCGCAAATTACAAAAACAACCTCGAACGAACTGGTGCTAAGTGGACTCGCGACATTAATCGCTTAATTCATGATTAGTGCAAAAGAACTCAAACCTATCTTAAATAGGATTCAAAATAGCACTCGGGCACTAATCGTGGCTCAACCTCCGCATCTATAAATTGCCCTTTCTCGATCGATCTTAAGCCAACACGAGGATCGGGAACTTTTCTATCTTTAGATTAAGGTGAACTCTCTCGATTATTTATATTGTTAACACACCTCCAATTTTCACCATGAGCGAATGGCTGGATGACAATGAAATCTCGTGAGCTCAACAAGCAATAATAGTAAATGAACATACCTAGAAAAGAATGCTCTCATCTCTCAGGAATCTTCGTCTATGTGTCACGCATAGGGCATCCCGATATCGAGTAAGATACATTCCTCACCGTATTAGTACTACTATCGGAACTTACAATTTCATACACGACACCAAATAAATAAATTCAAACCTAAATATTAGTTCTCCATATTTATGCAGTGAAAGATCAGAACTAAATGTAACTAAACTGTTATTAGAAGTCAAGGCTGACACGTATCGCGAATTGTAAATGGAGCATCGATCACGTATAACAACAATAATTGTAATAAACCGAGAAGAAATGAATTTTAAATTTGTCTAGATTTGAATAAATTTCGTACAGAATTCTAAGTAAAATAATAGAAATAATAATCCAAATTTCACTGTCTCTCCATAGTTCGCAGATTCAAACTAGAAAAGAAATAAAACTAAAAATAAGTTAAAAGAACAAAAATCTACTCTAAACTATACACTCGTAGTTCCTCCTTTCCTCTTTTCTCGGTAGTGAAGACTTTAAAACTACATTTACTATTCCTAAGCTATCCATTTATACTCAAAAGAATTACAGCGAATCCCCAAAAGTTCCAGAAAATCCAAAAAGAAAGCTCAGCCATCTGGCCCTATGTCGTGATTCCTCTCAAGTCATGTCGCGATACTTTAATTTCTATTGATCGCCGTACCACCGCGACCTTCTTTGTGGTTTCGCAGAACAAGTTTTCGCGAATCGCGCTTTTGATCGCTGATCACGCGACATCATTTATGGTCACGACTATTTGCTAAATGTTTCTCCATCGTTCATGTCACGACCTCGCCATACGTCACGACATCATTGCTCTCTTCTCTTCTTCCAAATTTTCCGAAGCCGCGATGCCAGCTTGGGTCATGACCACCTTCTCGCTTGTATGCCGACCGCATGTCAGGACTTCTGATTTCTCGGGTCGCGTATCAGGAAACAGGTCACATGTTTTACTTTATGTCACGACATCATGATGATGTCGCTAATTCTTCCTTCCTTTCATTTCCTTCTCTCGGACGCAACCCCGCCTCTACGCCGCAACCAATCTCCTCCTCCTTCCCACCTTGTTCCAGGTCACACCTCAAAGTGGTACACGCAACCTTAATTCTCGGGCTTCACATTACCTTCTTCTTCCGTGTCGCGACCTTAATGAGTGGTCGCGACATGCACTTATGATCCTTTAATTCGTAATGGCCTCGCAATTTCGCCCGCAAGGGTCATCCTCCTTTTAACCTCTATCCCAGGTTTCAACTTAAATCTTCCTGTTTTTATGTCGCGACATCAGAGTGGTGTCGTGACATGGAATGGAGCCTTTTATTTAAAAACTAGTTTCAACCTTGTTCTCATGCAAAGACTCTTTCAGGGCTTCATGTATGATCCTTGTCGCGACCGCAGTGGTGTCGCGACATCATTCAATTACTGTGTCACATGACGAGTGAGGTCGCGACATTAGGAGCGATGTCCTCGACATGTATCTCCTTCTTGGATACTTCCTTTAGTCCCTTCCACATTTCCTCTGTCGCAACTTCTTTCATTTGTTCCCTTGATCATCCTGGTCGCAACCTCTTTCTTCAAGTCACGACTTCACTTGTTAAGTTTTTCTATTTCTTCTTCGCAGCTTAATTTGGTGATGTCATGACTTGGAACTGGCTGGCGACTAAGCTTCCTGTCGTGACTTAAATTTTAAATTGTGACCTCAATTATGCTGTATGCTGGTTTCTTCTGATTTTTTCTAAGATTTGAGCTTCTGCTGTATTTTCCTGCAAAATGAAATTTGAGTAAAATATCTACTTTTCTGCAAACAAACTAACATTTATCTCGTAATATACTCAGAAAAATGGATTAAAAATTTAATGAGTTTTTAGACTCATCAAATTCCCCCAAACTTAAAATTTTCTTATCCCCAAGCAAAGAAAAGAAAGAATTGTTTGTCCTCAAACAAATAAGCTTAAAAAAATTTTAAGGACATTTTTCTTATTCATACCACAGTTTCTCTCATTCCACCTTCTGATATGGAATTAAGAGATATCAGCATCATTTTAAATTTCAGTTTCGATTCAAGAATAAGAAATGGTATACTTCTATCACAAATTTCTTGAGGAACTAATGTATTTAAACAGTTTATTCAATCAAGTCTTGTTCTTGTGTGTGAAAGTGTGTCTTCAACTTTTCATCTTCATGTTGAATTTAGTTAATCTTCTAGGAGTTTTACTGACTGCTTTGTCAAAGTCCCATGTTTGTCATATTGATCTCCAGTACCAATGTAGGTAAATCTAACCTTCAAGATCAATGAGGTTCGTGCTTGTAATGTCGGGCTTAGGTAATCGGGGTAGATAATGGAAAATTTTGGGTTGTAAATTTACCCAAGCTTCCACTTTTCTCTCTCACAGACTTGTCGTCCCAAATTTCACCCTTTTCTTCTCTTTGTTCTTGCCGATTTTCCTCAATTCAGTCTGACCATCTTTTTGAATTCTTTTATGGGATTTCAATTTCCATCCGCATTTCAATTTAAATTTCAATTCAGCCAATTCCTTGTTCAACTCTTTTGGCTTTTGTTTTTCTAAGGTTGGGAATAGTGCAATGTTTTGTCTTCTTAGGCTTTCTATTACCCTTAGAGAACGTTGGGCTAGTAACTCCCATACCAGGTTGCATTAGGGTACTAGGTGTTAAAACACCCCTACGAGCTTAATTGTTCAAGGGAAATAGGCCACAAGACAAAACGTATTCCCTTTTTCACTAATTTCTACTTCTTTATTTCTTCAATTCATTGTAAAAGTTTGAAATATTTTTCCCCCAAACTCGTTTCGTCCTTTATAATAGACTTTTTCTGAATCAAACTCGGATACTGGGGTCTCTCTTGCCGCAGTTTATTAAAAGAGAGGGAATTTTGCTTTCAGCTGTCGTTATCAAGAAATAAGGCTTATTTGGCTCAACTCAAGGAACTAGAGATTATGCTTTAAAGATATATCGAGGATAGGCTTGTGAAAAGCTTAAACCGCCAAGGATGGCCACTTCTATCATTTCTCATTGCTATTCAATCGTTTCGCTCAATCAATAATCTAACAAGTTCTGTGACTACGGACTTTAACTCGAACTTCCCGTAAGATGTCTTAATCTCTCTAAAGTTTCATAAGTTTTGGCACTCAAGTGGATTATTTCTTCAAGACTCAGATTTCTTATTTACCGTCTACTTACATGCTTCAACCAAGTACTTTGTTCCAATAACCAATTTTCCAATTTCGCAAACTAAACTAAATTTAAACTATGTAGCACTCTTAATCCTCTAGTTTAATCATTCACGATTCTTTCCCGAAATTGTTGTTCTTAAGAAAGAACAGCATTGTTTATTTGATTCACGCACAAAAAAAAGCATTTATTCTTTTCATGCTAAACAAAAAATGACATAAAAACCAAATTTATATATCATGTTCATCAATCAATAAACATCTACTTATCCACAATCAAATTTTCATTCAACAAGTGAAAAACAATCCAACAAGCAAAAAGAGTAACTATAAAATGAAAATTCAATAAAACAAGGGACAAGTAGGATGAACCAAATAGATTTCCATTAGAATTTTTGGGAATGTATATATTGATAACAAGCTAAAACTTTCAGTTTCCCTTTCTTCTTTACAGCCTTTTAGTATTATGTCGGGAGGATCTACCTCAAAACTGGCCTCGCTGGGAGCAAACCTAGGGAATTTTATTTCAGCTTTTTGTCTCTAAGGCGTGTGGGAAATCTTCGCTTTTCGTATATTTCATTGTTTAGTTGCACCGCACCTAATGAGCTTATCTTGCCTCTCCTCCCACATGATTAACTCGTTTCTTCCACTCGTAGATACATTCTAAAGAAATTAACAAGTTATGATTGATCAAGTCCATACTTTCCAACCAGGTTTTCCTTCTATACTCATCATTATCTTCCAATTGCTGATCTCTTTCTTTCATTAACCTTTCAAACTCATTGAACAGTTCCTTATATATATGCTTGAACCCATCAATCTTCCTTAGCATGTTATTCTCCATTTCTATCTCTTTCTCCTTTATTATGTTCAAGCACTAACATCCCTTTGAATTGATTATCAGAAAAGGCTTCGTATGATTTTCTTATTCTTCCCATCATCTTTTCTTCTTGCTTCTCAGCCTCCTCCTGTGTTCTTCTCTTTCTCTCGATTCTCAGTTTTCCCATATATGCTCCTTTCTTCTTGTCAGAGCCTCCCATAAATTCCTTCTTTGATCCTCACTGGCGTCTTCCCATTTAAGTTCCCTCTCTCCTCCATTTCCTTTTTCATCGCTTTTAACATTTCCATGATTTCCAAAGATTTCCTCTCTACTCGATACTTTTCTCGAAAGCAGGCACTCTGTCCTACTGAACAAAGGATAGGTCAGCTTCATCCCGAGGTTCTTCTTCCTCGCTCCTAAGGACACTATCCGCACCTCCTCCATTTCTCTTCTATTAGTTTCTGCATCTAATACCATCACTTCCTTTTGCCTCTTTCCTTTAGGTCCCCTTGTCACTCCTGTAAGGGTTAGAGGGGAAACCCGAGGACATCTTTCTTCTTCCTCCCAATTTCACTTCACCCCTGCCCAGAAACAAAGTCTAGTAATAGTGGCAGCGAGGATCACCCTCTTTTATTATTATGATGGTATCCTCCGATTGATTCTTCAACCGTAATACTCCATGTTCAGTCGTACTCTTTCAAAAGGCATACAATAGATGGCTTCCCGCTTCGACCAAAGGTGTCTAGTGTGTACTATTACATAAGCAACATATAAAATAAAACTGGGAGTTCTCTTCGTGAGAGCTCCCTGCTTATGCATGGTGGGGTTCTTCGCACTTCCCATTTCCTTCTCCTCCAAATTTCAACCGACATTCACTATTTTTTCATAATTTGGTTTTCCAACAATTTCTTGTATTTCTCACTCCATGCTTGAAATCTCAATTTAAACACTTCATTTATTCTTCTATCATCGATAAGCACCCAAACACCTCTCACATAAACAATCATCCTTCATTTCTACTATGTTTCAGATAGAATTTCTGCAAGAGCTGAAAATCCTGGTGCTTTGTGCTCGCAAAAGAATACCCAACCTTTTTTTTCTATTACTTTAGAAAATGGGAACACTATCCAAAACCCTTTCTCGCAGTATAAATTTTCAATACACATCAATTGCTCCACAATTCTTTAGCTTCTTCTTAAATGAAGTCTTTTTCTTCTTTATCATTTTTCTGGGTAGCTCATCCTCCTTTGTCAGGTTTCCTTTTCAACATTTACTTCTTTCCTCAGTTGAGTTTCGACTTAACTTCTTTCTACCGTCAAATTTTCGCTATGATGATTTCGCCGATCACTTTGTCGAGATTGTTGACTTCATCTCGGGTTTGTTGCCATGATTGAAGGATTGCAGGGTATTGGCTGAAGCCTTTTTGGTTCTGTGGTTTCAAGATTCAAAAAGACGGATGTGGAACCGGGAAACGCGGTTGAATTGCGCTTTAATGGAATTTCAAGTGAAATGCACAATGGGTTCAATGTCATGATTGCAATACTGAGTCGCGACATTAAATATTGGATTCTAAATTAATGGATTTTCTAATGAATTTTATTTTTAACTGGGCTGATGCTCAAATGTTGTTTTTACTCTACTTTATCAGTTTTGGACTCTTCTCGGTCGCAGAATTTAAAAACTTTGTTGTGACTAAATGTCACGAGAATTTGATGTTGCAACATATAGATTTTCTTTCCCTTATTTATTTCCTTATAAATGACCTTAGTTTCATTATTTTTACTTTCTTTTTCACATTCAGCATTCTTGGTTGCAACTTTTGGATTAATGCTGCGACCAAAACATAAACACTCAAATTCACAGCAATTTCAATTTATTCTATTCCAATTAAAACAACTACAACTCAATTCATCTTCATCATGCAAAAAAAAATTCAACAACTCATCCACTATGCATCATATTATAAATTCAAGCACCGGAACAAAGTAAAATTCCCCCAAACTTTCAATCAGGCCATATCAGAGACAAAATTTAAAATGAAAATCAAAGAAAGGTGTTTCCCTTTTGTCTCTTATTCCGATTGAAGTTTGATCAGAGATGCTCCCCTTTGCATAATCTTCATCGTCCCGTGTTCAAACAAAAAAATATTTACCTACTCTTCAATCAATAATGAATAAAATCACACTAAGCTATTAGAAATTTAAACACATAAATTGTAAACTATAACAAGAAAAATTTAAAACAAACTGATGTGGATTGCCTTCCACAAAGCTGCTCAATTTTTAGTCTCACTGGACTTTCACGCCATCAAGCTCGCTTTCCAAATTTGCTCGTAACCAAGTGCTACTCTTCCAATTGCTTTCTCCCAAGGTAAAGGTTTCTTAATCTCTTACCATTAACCTCAACTCCTCATGATTGCTGGTTCTATGTCACCGCCCCAAACTCGTGCGGTGCTTGATACCACCCGTATATGGTCCACTCCATTTGGATTTGCTTATCCTCAGAAAGGAGTCTTAGCTCGAGTCAATAACAAGACCTGATCTCTACCTTGAATTCTCCTCAAAATTCGCTGATCATGCATTTTTTTGTTTTATCCTTGTAAATTCTCGCACTATCATCGCTTCATTCCTCAACTCTTCCAATTCATTTAACTCGGAGTAGCCTCTCCTAAGCAAATTTTGAAATCAAAATTGCTTCGATGGCCCACATAGCCATATATTCTAGCTCAAGAGGTAGGTGACAAGGTTTCCGCAAAGATAAGCCCTGTATGGGGACATTCCAATGGGAGTTTTAAAGGCGCTCAGATGCCCAGAGTTCATCATCAAGCTTTAAAGACCAATCTCTTATAGCTGAACTTACGCCTTCCTGTAATTTTCTTTATTTCCTGGCTGAAATTTCTACCAGCTCGATTTGCTTTGAGGATGATAAGCCAAGCTCATAATGTGTTCGATACCATATCTCGCCTCATGAGTTTCGCTTTCAAACACCTTATTTGCAAATGGCTTCCTCCATCACTAATTATAGTTCGTGACCCAAATCTGCCGAGAATATTTCTTTGTAAAAATCCCACAACCTGTATTGCATCATTCTTCGACAACCCGTCGCCTCAACCCATTTTGATACATAATCCACAGCTAGGAGTATGTATATATTTCCAAATGAAACTAGAAAAGGCCCCATAAAATCCATTCCCATACATCAAACAATTGCACCACTAGGACACCTTGCAGGGGCATCTCATGCCTTTTGCTGATATTTCCCATTATTTGGCATTGATCACATAACTTCACCCATTCAAAACAATCCTTAAAAATAGTTGGCCGCAAAAATCCTCGATCGGAGAATTTTGTGGGCCTGCTTTTATCTCCGCAAATGTACTCCATATGGTGATGCATGATATTCTGTAAAATCTTGCTTGCTCACCTTCCTCGTACATCTCCTTATAATCATATCAACTCCTCTTTTAAACAATAATGGGTCATCCCAGATGTAGTACCTACTGTCAGTCCTTAGCTTCTTTCTCTGTTGGTAGCTGAATTCTGGTGGCATAATTCCACAAGCTAAAAAGTTCACAATATCAGCATACTAGGGTGATTGGAGTGACAGCTGAAATAACTGCTCATCTGGAAAATTTTTTGCTATTTCTCTTCCTTCTTGTACAATGGGTTTCTCTACTCTTGACAACAAGTGATCAACTATCACATTGTCACAACCCTTCTTGTCTTTTATTTCTAAATCAAATTCCTGCAATAATAGTACCCACCTGATCAGTCTTGGCTTTGCTTCTTTCTTTGCCATTAGATACTTAATTGCGGCATGATAAGTGTGTATAACAACATAGGACCCCAGAATATATGGCCTAAATTTTTCACATGCAAATACTATTGCTGACATCTCCTTTTCGATGGTAGGTAATTTTCTGAGCTTCATTAAAGGTTTCTTTGGCATAATAGATGTGCCCAACACTTTTTCATATTTACGTCCCGATACGGCTCCGTTGCAAATCAACGGCATCTGCGTGATTTGGAATTCTGTTCAATACGGTTTTTCCATGATGGGAGCTTCAACTAGTCTGGATTTGATTTCCTCAAACACATTATGGCAGGATTCATTAAAATAGAACTTAGTATCTTTTTCCAACAATCTGCATAGTGGTCTAGAAATTTTTGAGAAATCTCTGATAAATCTTCTGTAAAATCCAGCATGTCCTAAGAAATTTCTAATTCCCTTGACTGTAGTGGGAGGCATTAGATTTCTTATAATTGAAACTTTTGCTTGGTCTACCTCAAGCCCTATTGTAGAAATCATGTGCCCCAAGACAATGCCTTTTGTAATCATAAAATGGCATTTTTCCCAATTCAGAGCTAGATTCTTGTCTTTGCACCTTTTAAGTATTGTCCCCAGAGTTATGCAGGCATTGTTCAAAAGCCCCGGATCCATACAGCATAAAATCATCCATGAGAATCTCCATAAATTCTGCTAGATCGAGGAAAATATAAACATCATGCATCTTTGGAATGTACCATGAGCATTACACAAACCAAATGGCATTCTCCTAAAGCAAAAGTTCAAATGGGCATGTAAAAGTGGTTTCTCTGATCCTCAGTCGCGATAACCAATTTGGTTATATCCAGGAAGTATCCAAATCAAAGAAAGCAAAATGGGTGTCACCTTTAACCTATCAACATCGTCAATGAAAGGCGAGGAAAATGATCCTTTACGGTTGCGGCATTCATTTTTCTATAGTCAATACACACCCTCATCGTCACGAGTTCTTGCTTGAGAATGGAGTTCATTCTTTTCATTTTCTAGTCACGGTAGATCCACCTTTCTTGGGAACCATGCCTTTAGAGCTTACCAAGAACTTTATCGATATAGCATATATAAAACTGCATTTAACCATTTGGAGCACCTTTTCTAACAACTTCTTTCACCACTAGGTTCGGCCTCCTTTGATGCTCGATAGAAGTTTTGCATTATCATCAATGATATTTGTGCATGCGAATGGAGGCGATACGCCGGATCCTCTCGATTGACCAAGCGATTGCTTCTTTGTATTTTCTCGGAATTTCCGGCCTTGTTCTTGACTTGATCCAATGCGGTGATATGATATGGTTTTTCTCTTTTAAGTTCTAAAAACTCATATTTCAAATAGTAGGTAATTCTTTCAATGTGCTTATACGTAGTTTCTTGCTCATGGGAGTCTGTTGTTTTACGGTTGCATACTTCATCTTGATTGTTTTCATTTATGCTCGAGACTGTTTATTTGTTAAACAAATTTGAAGCGAGTACTTCACAAATCAAGACTCTCAGATCTTGAAAATTTATCTCAAATTTAATTAATCTGATATTTGAAGGATACAATCGAATTCAATTCAAAATTGAGAAGGCTTTTGTTTCCTACGACCGGCCACAGTTGCATCTACATTAGGATGTTCAGGCTCTTTATTAATATTAAAATACCTTTGCTTCATTTCCAACCCTGAGTGTCAGTTCACCTTTCTGTACATCTATCAAGGCGACTCGATTTGCTAAGAAGAAGGTCTTCCCAGTAACAAAGGAACTTGGGTATCTTCCTCCATCTGCATGATAACAAAATCCTTTAGGAAGATGAATTCCCAACCTTGATAAGTACATCTTCAAAGATACCTTCACGGTTGTGCCATTGATCTATCAGCCATCACGCAATGTAATTGTCTTCATTTGAGATAAAAGTTCCCCAAATTAAGTCTGCATAAGCCCCGATAGGCATCAAATTTATACTTAGCTCGAGAATCACATAAAGCTCTTGAGATTCATATTTCCCTATGGACGGGGGAATGGTGAAAGCGCCGAGTCCTTCATTTTCTTTGGGAGCTTTTGGTGGATAATGGCCTTTGCATGTGAGTCAGGATTCACTATTCCCTCATTAGCTATCTTCCTTTTCTTGCTTAGTATCTCCTTCAGAAATTTTGCATGAAGAGGCATTTGGCTGATTACCTCTGCAAATGGGATATTGATTTTATTTTCTTGAAAATGTGGGAGTAGAAAGCCTGTTCATACATTTCTTGATTTTAGAAGTCTATGTGGAAATGGCCTTGAAGGTGTATAGTGGTACTCCTTCCTTACGTTTACGCTCATTACTTCCTTTCGGCTGTTCAATTTGGGTGCTCTTCTCTCCTTCCTTTTTTAAGATCTCATCTTTTACGCCTCAGTCTCTTCTTTCCTTTCTTCCCTTTCTATTGTTACTCAAATCCTCCCACTTCTTGAATTGCCATGCGGAGTCTTTTGGATTCTTAAAGTGTCGCTCAGGGAATGTACCCTTCTCCTAATTTGGCATATTCGGGGCCGGTTCCCTACTTGTGTCTCAAATTTTCAGCGAGGCACTTGCATTCTTACGCGAAACATTTAATTATCGGACCAAGCTTCTAAGTCAGACGGTTTCTTTTCATGGAAGTATAATAGCTGCTTGTTGTCCCCGTAGCGCAACATTTGTTCTTCAAATGGATTTAAGTCCTCCCTTTGACCTGATAGTCATTTTACGCCACCTCTGGATCTTTTAACTGTTGGAACCTTGGTGGCTGGCGATATCACTGTTGAGGATGCTGTCCGTGCATTGGGCCTTTTAATGCCCTCCACCATATAAGAAACTCTCATGGTTCCTCAGTGCTGGATTGTAATGTGTGGGCAGGTTAGGATTTGGCTTGAAATGGTAATTTCTTGGCTTGTTCACATACTTAACCTCCTCAGCACTATAAGAATCTTCTTGTTGTCACATCAGCACTTCTTCTCATAAGTTCTCTTTCCCGCGCTCTGTTTCATGAGCGGTGTCCGTCTTCTCTCTTGTTTGTCCATCACATGCATTATGGCATCGACTTTGCCTCCATAATTTGTCATCTTGCTTTCGACTCCATGACCCCCTTTTCCTCTGGCTGTTTCCCTTGAAAACTCGGATGGAGCTTTCATATTGCATTTTCCGGGTCTTCCTATCGGATCTCTAGCCTCTTGACACTTTTCGTTTGAATGCTCCTGACATGAAGCATGATAATGCCCTTAGATGTATCATTTAAGAAGCATGATACACTATGTCCATCTGAGTCTTCAAATCCTATTCCATGCATAGGAGGCACCTCTTGATAACCTCTTGAATCTTTCCCGGGCTACATATGGGCTCCTCATATTCCCTTGTTAGAATGCTATTGTCTCTCTTCTTCTCTGAGTGTGGATGTGGGAAAGAATCTGCCCAGTAGACCCACTTGACTCTTCCAGTATCAGTAGAACATAGTAATGATTCATACCATTTTAGGTGCTATATCTCAAAGAAATGGAAGAATGCAACTTAATAACCTCTGGTCTCACACCATTCAGCTTTATTGTATTCGCCATCTTGAGAAATCTTCCCAGGTGCTCGTTTGGATCTGCAGTAGGGTGACCGTGAGCGATGTTGATGCACGTGTGTCGATAATGGGAGGCCTTACATTTCATGTTGTCTCATTCCTGCGTACGGTCATGTCTCTCATACACCGCCATTGCGTTTTACCTTCTTTTCCATCACGAGTGTTCTCCAATTCGATGTGCCGAATCGAGGTTAGAATCCTGTTTCCTATGCATTAAAGGATTTCCTGAAAGCAAAACACACTCAGATTAATAGAATTAGCCAAACTAAACAAACATTTTCAACATGGCTTGTTAAAGATGGAGTGGCTGTCTTGGCGCGCTTTAAAAGCTATTTTTGTTCTTTTATTTATTTTTAATGTCCAAATTACCATTTCCTTCTTTTGTCAGAATATTGATCTATTTAATTCTTTCAATCCCCAGCAACGACGCCATAAAAACTTGCTTGCCTTTTTCTATATAGACTAAAACCCCTCAAATTAACATAGCTACAAGAGCCTTACACTTCTCTCGTATCCATGTCACTTTGAATAAGTTTGCTTGATAAAATAATTTTCTCTTAATGTTCATGATTTAAAAATAAGGGTCAAGTCTATGACACTGCAAGTGCACAGGTCATACAAGTATTAAAATCTTAATGTAAGTCCAGGTATCATTCCCACAGAGATTGATAGCGAATTACAGATCAACTACCCCAACTACTAAAATTCCACACTATTTGGACTAAGAACTCATAGTGAAAGTTTTATCTAAACAACACAAATTACAAATCCTATGCTATTGAATATGTTCAAACTAAACTAAAACAAAGTAAATGAATAAAATAAATTGTATATAAAGAAATGGATTAGATCGGTTTTTCCTGTGAAAAATAGAAAACCATCTGATGAAATACATTGGAGCAGGTCAATTCGACTTGAAATCCATTTGCTTTCACGATTCTATGTATGGATCTCATTTTGTCCAAGATTTTATAATTGTGGAATTGGATTTCTCCATATTCGCGATTAGATATCCTTGCTTCTCTCGAAGACAAGATCAAACGTTACACAGTATTCCAAATTCTCTTACGAGATCGAGTATTTTTCTCTCGATACTTAGCACCCATCTCTGTTGTGACATAACTGCTTTTCCTTCTCAAGATTTTATAAAGTTTCTACCACTTAATTGGTGGCTCGACCTCGGATCTATGGGTTGGAGTCCCTTTCCCTTGATTAGATCTAACCGCAGGGGATTGGAACTTATCTTTAGATTAAGGTGAACTCTACGATTATTTATATTGTGAATACCTCGACATCGATTATGGCGAATGGGGGATTTATCCATGAAATCTCGAGCACAAGTGATTCGTCCAATAGTGGTCAGACATACCGAGAAAAGAATACTCTCAGCTCTCGGGAATCTCCGTCTTTGTGTCAGCGTAGGGCATCCACGGATCAAAGTAAGACACATTCCCTCACTGGTATTAGGTACTCTTGGCCAGAACTACTATTTCATACGACACCAAATAAGTAAATTCAAACCCAAATTAATTCTCCATATTTATGCAGGAAAGGCGCTAAATGTAAAATCAAATCCGGCGGTCACAGCTCGATTCTTGCGTGCGAATTAGAAATGGGCAGATAGCATTACAACCATTGTAATTGCAATAAAACTGAGAAGAAATGAATTCCAGAAATTTGTCTAGATTTAATAAATTTTCAGGCAGTAATTCTAATTAAAATAACAGAAATAAAAAATCCAGCTCTACTCGTCTCTGCACAGTTCACAGATTCAAATCCAGAAAAGAAATAAACTAAAAATAAAAAAAATAAAAATCTATTCTAAACTATACACTGAGTTCCTCTCCTTTCCCCTTTTCTGGGTAGTGAAGACGGAAAAACTACTTTACTATTCCTAAGTTGTCTATTTATACTGTAAAAAGAATTTGGGCCAAATCCCCAAAAAGTTCCAGGTGGAAATCCAAAAGAAAAAGCCCAGCTGACTGTCCTATATCGCGACCTCAAGTTGATGTCGCGACATGGACTTCTCTTGATTGCTCGTGATCAGTCGCGACCTCTTTGTTTCTGTTGCAACCAGTTTTCTTGCAATTGCTTCGATTAGTGGTCGCGACATCATTTGTGGTCGCGACCTTATTTGCTCAGTGTTTCTCCAGTGTTGATGTCGTGACCTCAGTTACATGTCGCGACCTCATTGTCTTTCTCTTCTTCCAGCTTCTGAGTTGCGGCAGCAGTTTTAAGTTGCGACCACCTTTCTTTTTGTATGCTGACTTCATGTTGTGACTTTGATTTCTTGGTCGTGATTGTGTTGGTGGTCTTCTGCCTTCACATGTTTCACTTTTATGTCGCGACATCATGATGATGTCGTGACCTCTTTTCCTTCTCATTTCCTTTCTTCTAATTGCAACCTCAGTTCTACGTTGCAACCAATTTCCTCCTTCCCACCTTTATTCCAGGACGCGACCTTAAAGTGGTGTCGCAACCTCAATATCTTCTGCATTAGCTCTTCTTCAGGTCGCGACCTTAATGAGTGGTCGTGACATAATTTCTAATCCTTAATTTGTAATGGTCGCAATTTCAGTTCTTGGCAAGGGCTTCTGTTTGGCTCCAGGTTGCGACCTCCTTTCAACCTCTATTCCAGGTTTCCACTTAAATCTTCCTGTTTTTATGTTACGACATCAGAGTGGTGTCGTGACATGGAATGGAGCCTTTTATTTAAAAACTAGTTGCAACCTTGTTTTTGCAAGGAACATCTTTGATGGCTTCATAGGCCAGATCCTTGTCGCGACCACAGATTGGTGTTAATGCGTTGTCAGTGATGTCAGCGACATAGATTCCATGTTTGGATACTTCCTTTGATCCGGCTACATTTCCTCATCATGACTTCTTTCATTTGTTCCCTTGATCATCACGGCCCGCTGACCTCTTTATTTGATCACGACTTCACTTGTTAAGTTTTTCTATTTCTTCTTCCCAGCTGAATTTGGTGATATCATGACTTGGAACTGGCTGGAAACTAAGCTTCCTATTGCAACTTAAATTTTCAGTTGTGACCTCAATTCTGCTGTTGATTAGTGCCCAAAAAGTGCTATTTTGAACCCTATTTTTAATAGGTTTTGAGCGCTTTTTGTGTACTAATTGTTATAATTAACCCAATTGACATGTTCGGGTCCCTATTGCACTTCTAATTACACATTAAAACATTTTTGTAGTTTTGCGAGGTGAAGCCAAATTATCGTGTCAATCCAATCATAACCAAAGTCGGGTTGATTTCCATCAATTTCATATGATGCCACATATCCAATTTCGACAAAGTCGGAATGAAAATTTCCGCGAGGAAGAAAATAGAAAAAATAGCAAAAGCTGCGGGATGCGAGGAGCGAGAGCAGTGTCAATGGAACGGTAGCATGAGAGAAACTTGGATTTTCGCGTCGCAGATTACACCCAGCTAGGCTATCGAGAGTCGCTAGCTAGCGGGAATTTCGCATTGATAAGCGGGAGTGCAGTTGGCTATCTCTTGTGAATTTAAGCTGAAATTTGCGATTTCGCTAACATAAGCGAAATTCACATAAGCGAGAATTCGCGCCTGTGTTTTTGATGTATTTGATTCCAAACGACCACGTTTTGATTAATTACCATTTTGTCCTTATTGTAATATCATATTTTAGGCATTTTTGTCATTTCACACAATGGGGTTGGCTATATAAGCTCCCCTACAATTTTTGTAACCCTAACTTTCAATCTTTCAGTACACGCGCAGCTTTTGTTCCAGTTTTCTCTTTTCTCTCTCCTCTTTCTCTCATTTTCTTGGGTGCCAAACACCCTCCAAGGATGACAACTTGGAGGATGAGCGGCTAAAACCCTTCCCTCTTTGAAGTAGAAGGCTATTGGGTGCAGGATCTAGGCTGCTGGAGGTTCCCCTGTTCTTCACGCGGTATCCCACTACTTGAATCACTTGTGTTCCCTTTCTAACTTTAGGTTTTATCTCCTTGAATCTCCTTGAATGGCTATTGTTGGTAAAGCTTTTTAGGGGTTAGTGGATGTAATGTTAGATCCCGCGTATTCGTCGTACCTGACCCGTTGAAAGAGTCCATGAGACTTTTCTTCCTTTGTCGGTGACCAGCGGTGGCAGTAGATGCCATTTTTCAAAAGGATAAATATTTTTGGGTTAGATTTTATAGCTAAATGAAGATCCGGTTCGGGAGATGACTATATGTCATCTCCAAACACAGTGATACGAGATTTCGGTGAACTTCAGAACCAGTCGATGGCAGACACTTGAGGAGTTCTACTTTACATTTTATTCATTTTATTTTCATCCTGCAACCCACCATACACCCCTGTTTTTACCCAAAACCTTAAAATCCAATTTAATTCCATTTTTACTTAACTCCGTCATTTGTGCGAAGAAAACCCATCCCAGTGTTCGACCACGGAGCATATCTTTGCGGTAGCTTCGACTCTGGCGTTAGGAACAGGATATAAATTTTGTTGATTAGGATCACCTACGTCTTGCACCGAATCAAATGGCGCGTTAGCGGGGATGGTGCTAAGTCATTGACGGTATGGAACACTTGTGATCCTCATCACAAGTTTTGGTGAATTTCTTTTATATTTCATTGTCATTTTTTTTTCATTTAAAAAATTAATAAAATAAAATAATTTCCTGCAGGACTGTTTTTGGTGTTGCCTTATTTCTACTGCAGGATTGAATGTTAAGTGGGTTTGAATTGTGACCAATGGAAAAGGGAAAGCAATACAGTGAGTGTTCGGTGGAGATTAACCTAGTTCATATATATGTCCATGAGGATTATAAACCGGAGTCATGGCAAAGTCGTGTTTTTGTGGAGAGGAACCCAGTGAATATAGGTCCATGAGGGACTATAGAAACCAATGGATACAAGTTCACCATATGGTAGTGCTTACAACCATAGTTGGAATCACACCAATTCCTCATAGGAACCCAGACCTCCTGATATGCTCCTCCACGAACCATTTTATGCCTCGACCCTCAGTCACCTCTGACCACCCTTGATCGATCCCTCCATTTAGCAAGCCATTTGGACCTTGCAGGATAGTGGATGACTTTGTGGAAGAAAATAAGGAGATTAATGCCCATTCGAATCGAGAGAAAATTGAAAATGTGAAAGATAATTTGAACAAAAATAGATGAAATTTGAAAAATGACTATGAGCATAAATGGACAACACGCAGGTCCACTAAGAACTAATGTTCCGGCGGCGGTGTCCACGGAGGAAGAGTGACAAAGTGGCACCATGGCAGAGGAGCAGTGTCAACAACAGCCACACGAGGAGCTTATAGAGGATTTTATTGAATTATCTGAAGGATTATGTGAATCCTTAGATATGTGTGATGTTGTTTTTCCAAGGGAGAACCAAGAAGAAATCCTTCCCTTTATTGCGAGGAGGCGGTGAAACAAAGCAATGGAAGTGCCGAAAAGAATGTCCTTCAACGATTCCACGAAATTGAACTACTTTATACTTGCCACTACCCGAGACCTGATACGGCTGCCAGTGGCCTCCATTGACCCGAGTGTATATTTCTACCTCCGCTGCACCACAACCAACCAATAAGCACACTCCCCCAAAACTTCATGCTAGTCCATCGCGCCTTACAACATTTCAGAGATTAGTGGGCTGCTATGCGAGGCCTTTGCCACTACCTCAAAGAAGATGGCGGTACCGCGTCACAGCATGGCATAGTGGATGGATTCGGGTCTTGGGTTGTTTGGAGCGCCGAACCCCTGCATTTCGGAGCTCAGCGAGTTCAGACCTCCAGGCCTAAGAAGTGGTTTGGGGGAACTTACGATCCTCCCCCCCTTTTGTTTAATTTTCTTGTCTTATTTTATTTTATTGTATTTTATTTTGATTTCGTTAATTTTTTCTTTTATATTTTATCAATTTTTAGTTAATTTATGTTTTTAAATTAATTTTTTGCTTTACTTTAATTTTACTAATTTTTCGTGTGTGTTAATTTTACGAGTTTGTGTCTGGAAATTTTGAAACATAAATGTAAATTTTGAGCTTGGATTGAAAGATCGAGTCAATGCGGAGGCGCGGGAATTTTCACAAGCTTAGCGAAAATTTCGCAATCCTAGCGAAAATTTCGCAATCCTAGCGAAATGCAGAAATTTCGCTAGCTTAGCGAAATGAACAGTGACAACCAGGTAAGGTAAAAAAAACGCTGTTTTTTTTATATATATATTTTATTTCGAAAATTTAAAAATTTAAAAATTTTAAAATTTATTTTTTATTTCAAAGTTTATATATATATATATATAAATTTTGTCTCTTAAAAAAATCGTTTTTATTTTATAAATTAAATATATATATATATATATATATATATATATATATATATATATATATATATATATATATATATATATATATATATATATATATATATCAAAAAAATTAAAAAATTTGCGCTATTAGACATAGCGAAAATTTCGCAAACATAGTGAAATTTTCGCTATGTCAAAATTTAGCTAGCCTAGCGAAAATTTTCGCTATGGGCCCCCATTTTCTGCTCCGGATTTTGTTCCAGCTCGTAACTTTTAATCGAACTCCGTTTTAAAGCGTTCTTGGTACCAGTTGGAAAGCTTAGAGAGTGTAGAATCCAAATATGGCCCAGAATGAACATTTTGAGATTATTATGAAGTGTAATTTTAAAAATGGTCAAAGCTTGGTCACTTGTTTCCTCTTTTTTATTCCCCTAACTTGTTCATTTGAAGCACGACGGGTGAATAAGATGTCGTGGAGTAGTTTCCTATCCAGAAATGATCACATCTCATCAAAGAATTTTGCCCTTTGCCTCTGTTTTTCCAGTTCAGTTGTTGGACGCGGACATTTGGGTTGGGGAGAGTTAACAAGGGAAGTGGCTTTTGTATTATGTTTTGTTATTATTTTGTGCAAGAAGCCCATTTTTTGATGTTCGGTGAACTGTGGGTTCCCTTTCTATAAAGCGTTATACTAAACAACTTACTTTTTCAAATTTGGACGTTTTCTGACCAAAATTTTTTTGTGTTGTGCCTGGCCACAATAGTTTGAAAAATTGAAAAATTGTCAATTCTATTGATGTTAGATGGTTCCATGCTTGGTTGAGTGAATGATTAGTTGAATTCTTATTGATTTGACCTTTTTCTTCCACCTTTAGCTAACCACACCACGAGCACATTAGGTTTCAATAGTAAGAATTTGAAAAGTGCGCCAACCTCCTTTTACTTTGCATAACCTACCTAGTTTCATTGACACTTTAATAGGTTAGGACCCATGTGGAAGAAAGGCCAATCGTCTTCGAAAAAAAAGAGAAAAGAAAGAAAGAAAAGAAAGATAAAAATTGCAATGCTTTGCCTTGAAACAGAAACACGGTCAGGGGTATATGGTAGCCTTTAAAGCCGATTGCCCTAAACCTTCCTTTGGTTAGGAGCCACCGACTTAGTGCTCACTACATGGGTGAATAGGTGGAGTTTAGCAAGTTGTAGGTGTTGGATTCTTGAAATCATTCGAAGTCCAGGGTGAAATCTATAGAGTTTGTGGTTGAAAGATCCTTTTGACTTGGTGCCCTAAGCCTTAATTGGTTGAAGTCATCGGTAGATCCGTTACATGGACTTTGGGCAAATTCGATTCTCAGCATTGCACCTAGCATAAAATAATTGTGGAATAAGAGGTGGGTCCGATCTATTTAGGTTGGTTAGCATGCTGGAGTCGTGGTAGTAGCTAGGTTGGGAGGGTGCATTTTAGCGGTTATTGTTGAGGCGATAAAATAAACACTTAGATTTTGGTGGAAGTTTATGGTTGATTCACGAAGGAGGCTCTTTTAATACTCAATTTTGTATGGCATTCATTCTCTCATGACAGTTATTGGACACGGCTTTGATGATTCTTACTTAGGGTTAGGCATTACTCATCCACAACCTTTTTGAAATACCATTTTTGTGAACGTTATTTTGTTATAGTTTTATATGTATTTTATTACTTTCTTTCTTTCATTGCTAGGGACCACTTGTGTGTAGGTTGGGGGTGTGATTAGTGCCCAAGTGTATTTTGAACCTTTATTTTTAATAGGTTTTGGCGCACGTGTACTAACTGTTATAATTAACCCAATTGACATGTTCGGGTCCCTATTGCACTTCTAATTGCATTGAGGCTGTTTTGTAGTTTGCAGGAATTGGAAGCCAAATTATCGTGTCAATCCAATCATAACCAAAGTCGGGTTGATTTCCATCAATTTCATATGGTCTTATATCAATTTCGGTCGAGAATGAAGATTTCAGCGGAAGAAAATAGAAAAAAAAAATAGCAAGTTTGTAGGATGCGGGGAAGCGAGCGACCAATGGAACGATGTGGCAGCGAGGAGAGAAACTTGGATTTTATTTGTCTTGAATTTTCGCTAAACTAAGCGAAGTCTTCGCTAGCTAGCGAAATTTACTATTGATAGCGAAATTTCTCTTGTGAATTTCGCTAGGCTAGCGAAATTTTGCTGCTATAAGCGAAATTCCACATAACGAAATTCTTTGCCCCTGTGTTTGATGTATTTGATTCAAGCGACCCGTTTGATTAATTACCAATTTGTCCCTTATTGTAATATCATATTTTAGGCATTTTGTCATTCACACAATAGGGTTGGCTATATAAAGCTCCCTATAATTTTGTAACCTAACTTTAATCTTTTAGTACACGCACAGCTTTTGTTCCAGTTTTCTCTCTTCTCTCTCCTCTTTCTCTCTCATTTTCTTGGGTGCCCGAACACCACCAGGGATATTGACAGAGGATGAGCGGCTGAAACCCTTCCCTCTTTGAAGTGAAGGCTGCGGGTGCGGGATCTACAGGCTGGCGGAGGTTCCCACATTCTTCAACGGTATCCACTTTGCCCCGTCTTGTGTTCCCTTTCTAACTTTAGGTTTTATCTCCTTAGAATCTCCTTGAATGGCTATTATTTGTGCGCTTTAGGGTTTAGTGGATGCTTAATGTTAGATCCACTGATATTCATTAGTTACCCTCTATGACCCATTGAAAGGGGAGTCCATGAGACTTTTTCTTCACTGTCGGTGACCACTGATGGCCAGTAGATGCAATTTTTCAAAAGGATAAATATTTTGGGTTAGATTTTATAGCTAAATGAAGATCCGGTTCGAGAGATGACTATATGTCATCCTCCCCAACGTGAGGAAATGACCCTGAGGACCCCTCAGTGAACTTTAGAACCCGAATCCAGTAGCCCGACACTTCAAGGAGTTCTCTTTTACATTTTTATTCATTTTATTTTCATCCTGCAACCCACCATACACCCCTGTTTTTACCCAAAACCTTAAAATCCAAATTTAATTCACCATTTTTTACTTCACTCAAATCATTTGTACGAAGAAAACCCATCCCCGTGTTCGACCCTAGACCACTATCTGCTGATAGCTGGCTACGACGTGGGAGGAACAGGATATAAATTTTGTTGATTCCGGGATCATCCCTGCCGTGGCCGCAGAATCGAATTTTTGTAAATTTGGTTTTCTTAGATTTTACTTTAAGATTTGAGCCTGGCTGTATTTTCCTACAAAATGAAATTTGAGTAAAATATCACTTTTACGCAAAACAAATTAACATTTATCTCATAATATACTCGAGAAAAATGGATTAAAGAAACATGGATTTTAGACTCATCAATCACATGATAGGAGGAGACACTAACATAGTTTTGAGTTTATCAAAGGCGTCCTCGCAAGCCTATGACCATGCAAATGGGACATCTTTGGCAAGCAAATTGCATAAGGGATGGGCTATGGCACTGAAATCTTTTATGAATCTCCTATAAAATCCAGCATGTCCTAAGAACGACCTTATATCTCTAACACACTTCAGACTCGGTAGGGTTTGGGGAGATCCTTCGACTTTAGCCTTGTCCACCTGATTCCTTTTCGATACTATGTGGCCTAAGACAATCCCTTGTGTTACCATGAAGTGACACTTTTCCCAATTTAACACGAGGTTCTTCTCCTGACATCTCTCCAATACCCTACGTAGATTCTCCAGACATCTCTCATACGAATCTCCAAAAACTGAGAAGTCGTCCATGAAAATTTCCAAAATGAGTTCCTATCCTTATCAGCGAAAATCCCATCATACCCCACATTTGGAAGGTTCTGGTGCATTGCATAATCAAAGGGCATTTTTCTAAAAGCAAATGTGTCAAAGGTCGAATTACCGTGCCACGGTAGGGTGATCGGGAATCCAGCAAAATTTATATCCTAAGTTCCCTCCCTCACTACTTGGTAGTCTCGAGCTGCGATATGAGTAGTCCCCAGGAGTCGAACACGGGGATGGGTTTTCTTCATACAAATGATTTGAGTAAAGTCAAAATGGTGAATTAAATTTGGATTTTTAAGGTTTGGGTAAAAACAGGGGGGTGGTTGGTTGCAAACTGAAAATAAATAAAATAAAATGTAAAATAGAACTCCTTGAAGTTTTGGGCCACTGGTTTAGGGTTTTAAGGCAACTAACATGTCCTCGGGTCTTTTTCCTCGCATTGGGGAGCATGACATATAGTCATTTCCCGAACCGGATCTTCATTTAGCTTTAAAAACTAAACCCTATGATTTCCCGCTTTTGAAATATGACATTTAACAAACATTCATGGTTAAGAGCAGGTGAAAACCTACCTCCCAGGACTCATCTCCATTGACAAATAGAAGGCTGACTAATGGATACCATGAATCAACAATAAGCATCCAATAGACCCTAAAAGATTGCCAAATCTTGGTCAATCAAGGGTGCATTTGGAGATTTAAACCTAGAGTGAGGATAGGAACATAAATGAAAATAAATTCTCTGATAAAAGCAGAGGTGTCGGTTTACACACCTCGAATCCAAAGCTGTGGTCCTCATCTTCCAAGGAGGGAAGAGGTCCTAATAAGCATCCTACGAGGTTGTCATCCTCGAGGTGTTTGTAACCGAAAAATGAGAAAAGAGGAGAGAGAGAGAAAAGCTTTGGAACAAGGCTGCTGGTGTCATGAAAGATTGAGAAGAAGTTAGGGTTACAAAAGCCACATAAGTTGGCTTATATAGTCATACGAGATGTGTGAAATACCAAAAATACCTCAAATATGTAATTACAATGAGGACAAAATGGTAAATAATCAAAGCACGTGGTGGATTGGAGCTCAAAACATCAAAAACACGAACTCGACTAAGCTATGAACATATTTATGTAAAATACGATAAATGGCGAGAATTGGAAAATTTCTCTATGACAGGTAATTTCCGCACTAGGCTAGCGAAATTTCGCTGGCCAGCGAAAAATTTGCATAGTGAAATTTTGCATAGTGAAAATTTACCGGCTATGCCATAAGCGAAATTCACTTTGTTCCATCTTTGGATCCTACTGCGGTCTTGTTCCATTGGCCATTCCCACAAATCACGCATCTGCGTCTATGACTTGCTATTTTCTATTTTCTTCTCTTCTTTATCTTGGTCTACGATCTATGATGTTGAGTTTGACTCGAATTCTTCATGTTTGGATCGACTCAACAATGTTGGCATGATTAGCTCACAAAAGCACGCAAGAATTGCCACAAAATGCGGCAGTAGAATAGTAGGGACAGCAATGTAAATCGGGTTGAAAATTAGAATGATTAGTATGCAAAAGCACTCAAAACCTATAATAAGAATAAGGGTTCAAAATAGCACTTTTTGGGCACTAATCACACCCCCCAACCTACACATTGCTAGTCCCTTAGCAATGAAAGAAAGACAGAAAGAGAGAGCATACAAAATGATAACAAAATTATGTTACAAAAAGGTTGCAGTTCAAAAAGGTTGTGAATGAGTAATGCCTAACCTTAAGTAAGAATCAACAAAACCGTGCCCAATAACTATCATGAGAGAATGAATGCCATACAAAGATTGAATTATCAAAGAGCATCCTTCTTGGTGAGATCAACCTTGAAACTTCCACCAAAATCTAAATGTTTTGTTTTGATCAACTCTCACGACAATAGCGCTAAATTGCACTCTCCCGAGCCTAGCTACTACCACAACCCTAGCATGCTAACCAACTAAATGGAGTCGGGACCCACTCTTATTCCACAATTCTTTTGTGTTGTAGGGTGCAATCTTGAGAATCGACCTCTGCAAAGTCCATGTAGCGAGGGATCTCAGGTGACTCCCGACCCGATTAAGGCTTAGGGCACGAGTTATAAGGAATCTTTCGACCCGCAGGCTCTTCGGAGTTTCACCACCACGGACTCGAATGATTGAAACTCCAGCACCTACAACTTGCTAAACTCCACCCCGTCCACCCATGGCAGACACTAAGTTGGTGACTCCTAACCGAGTGAAAGGTTTAGGGCCTTAGGAGCTTCAAAGGCTTTCGCCATATACCTCGGACCGTGCTCGGGTTTCAAAGACAAGCGTTCGCGATTTTATTCTTTTCATTTTCTTTTTCTTTTCTTTTTCTTTTCTTTTTCTCTTTTTTTTTCGAAGACGCATTAGCCTTCTTTCCACAGGGGTCCTTAACCTATTAAATTGGTCGATGAAACTAGAGGCGAGTTATGCAAGTAAAGTTCTTGAGTTTTTCAGCCTATCATTGAAACCTAATGTGCTCGGTGTGTGGTTAGCTAAAGGTGGAAGAAAAAGGTCAAAATCAACAAGAGTTCAACTAATTGTCCACTCAATTAGGCATGGAACCAATCTAACATTAATAGAATTTGACAAAGTTTCAATTTTCCAACTTGCAGGTTAGGCAAAACCACAAAAAATTTTCATTGCTAAATGGGTCTGGATTTTGAAAAAAATAAGCTGTATGGTATAACAGCCTTATAGAAAGGGAACCCAGCAAGCCACTGAATATCACAAAATGGGCTTGCATAAAATAGTACAAAAGAATAAATACAAAAGTCACTTCCTTCGCTAACTCTCCCCCCAACCCAAACATCTCGGTGTCGAAATGGAGGACTCCGGATTGGAAAATTAGAGAAGGAAGTGTTTTCAGTATGTGACCATTTCTGGATAGGAGACTTCACAAGCTTTCCATCGATACCTTATTCACTCGTTTGGGCTTGAATAAACAAGTTGGAGAAGAAAGAAAGGGAAAAAAAAGAAGTGACCCGGTTAGACATTTTTAAAATTACACCCCTTTCATAATAATCTCAAAAATGTTCTTTCTAGCCATATTTGGATTCTACACTCTCTAAGCTTTCAAACGATTGAAAACGCTAAAAGCGGGTTCGGATGAAAAAGTTATGGGCGAGACAAAATTAGGCAAAAGTGGGACCCATAGCGAAAATTTTCGCTAAGCTAGCGAAAATCTTATTAACTATGAAATTTTTATTTTTTTATCAAATAAAATAATTAATTAAAAAAAATAAAAAATAAAAGTAAAAATAATAAAAAAAAAAGTTTTTTATTTTGAGAGACAAATTTATATATATATATATATATATAAAATAAATTTTTTTTTAAATAAAAAAATATATATATAAAAAAAAAACGTTTTTATATAAAATATAAAAAATAAATAAATAAATAAATAAAAAAATTAAAATTAAAATGGAACGATATTGATTTGTTTTACACAGGCGTTTAGTGGAAACAGTTATTTTCGCTAGTTAGCGAAATTTCGCTAGCTAGCGAAAATTTTGATTTCGCTACCACTGCGAAAATTTCGCATTGGTTGCGAAAATTTCGCTATCATTGTGAAAATTTATATACCATATGTGAGGTACTCTTGCTCTCTTCTTCATTCGGCCTTCAAAATCACCCAAAATACAATTAACACAAGAAAAATTAGGAAAAATTGCAGAAAAGTAAAATTTAATCTAAAAACAATAATTAACTAAAAATTAGAGAAAATCTAAGAAGAAAAATCGATGAAATCTAATTAAAATAAAATAAAATAAAATAAAACACGAAAAATTAAACACAAAAGTAGGGAAAGGTGTACTCCCAAACCACTTCCTTAGGCCTTTGAAGGCTATTGGAGCTGAGCGGGCTCGAGAGGAAATCTGCAGGGTTCGGTGCTCCAAATCGACCGGCACGAGGAACCATCCATCTTGCCTTATGGTAATAATGCGATTTCTTAATATTTGTTTGAGGTAGTGGCAAAATTCTGTACAATGGCCACTAACTTTCTAAAGTTTTGCAGGGCAGACAGTGATAGGGTGGCCTTTATGGTGGGTGTTTCAACATTTTGGTTGTCTTCTTGGTATAGGCGATATGAAGAAGGCGTCAGGGTCTTCTTGTGATGGTTTGTTGGTGGCTTTGGTAGTGAACTGATGGGGCTCTTCCATTTCTTCCTTTTTCCATGGCCCATATTCTACACATAATTGTGGGGCACCCTGTAGTTCCTCAGAAGGATCTTCTGCTGGTTCCTCTTTCAATTCCTCCTGAAGCTGCAATTGAGCCTGTTCACACACAATAGTGTCAGTCAAGCACTCTTCCTCCAGATTCTCCTCCTCTTGATGAACAAACTGATTGGTGAGCTTTGAGATGGATTCCTGCAGGATGTCCAATTTTTGATCAATTTCTCTTTAGAACCCATCCAATTCCTTGTTCAGGGAGCCCTCCACTGTCTCAATTTCCCTATTAGCCTGAATATTCATTGCCCTATTATCCTCTATGAAATTGTCCACTTGTTTGCTCAAATTCAGGATGGCTTGTTCAACAAGGGATAAGGGTGGTGGTTGTTGTGGCTAAGGATTTGAGGTAAAATGTGGAGAAGCAGGAGGTATATAAGTTGAGGGAACATTATAGACGGGTGCACTCATCCATTGGTCTCTATATTCCCTCGTAGACCTATATGGGTTTGGATTTCTCTCTATAGGTTGCTGCCACTGCCATGGAAGGTTCCTGTAGTCCCTCATTGTCATATATGCTCTAGGGTTACTCTCCACAGGGTACTCATTATACTCTTCTTCCATTTGATTCTAGTTCAAGCCCATTGGACCATGTAATCCTGCAGCAAAAGCGAGGCGGGAACAACCTGCGACCTTTTCTTTTTTTGAAATGAAAATAAAATGGGAAAAAATATTGATGAAATATAAAGAAATTCACCAAAACTTGTGATGAGGATCACAGTGATGTTCCTGACTTCGTCAAATGCACTTAGGCACCATCCGACAACGGCGCCATTTGGTCGTGCCACGGTAGTGTCCGGAATCAACAAAATTTATATCCTAAGTTCCTCCCTCACTGGCATTTGTCAAGCTACTGAGTATAATTAGTACAAGGGTCGAACACGGGGATAGGTTTTTCTTCGTACAAATGATTTGAGTGAAGTCAAAATTGGTGAATTAAATTTGGATTTTTAAGGTTTGGGTAAAAACAGGGGGGTGGTTGGTTGCAAACTGAAAATAAATAAAATAAAATGTAAAATAGAACTCCTTGAAGTCTTGGGCCACTAGTTTAGGGTTTTAAGGCAACTAACATGTCCTCGGGTATTTTTCCTCGCATTGGGGAGCATGACATATAGTCATTTCCCGAACCGGATCTTCATTTAGCTCTAAAAACTAAACCCTATGATTTTCCCTTTTGAAATATGACATTTAACAAACATTCATGGTTCTAGACGTTGAAAACCTACCTCCACGGACTCATCTCCGCAGTGACAAATGAAGGCCTTACTAATGGATATCCTTTGAATCTAACAATAAGCATCGATGAACCCTAAAAAGATTGCCAAATACTGGTCAATCAAGATGCATTTAGGAGATTTAAACCTAGAGTGAAGGATAGGAACATAAATGAAAATAAATGCCTACGATAAAAATAGAGAATTTGTC